>PVHP010004783.1:12500-69214 GCA_004024765.1 Zapus hudsonius | reverse complement strand
CTCTTTTGCTGTTACGGAACTTCCCCTCAATCTGTACTTTCAATAAATACTTTCCTCCCCAAATTGTACCTGGTTTGAAGATTCATCCCAGCGACATGTGGCTGACTGTGACACACACCCAGCCTTTTGTACCTTTTTCACAGTCTAGTTAAATTGCCCAGGCTGGCTTTGAACTTGCAATCCTCTTGCCTCAGCCTCCTGAGGTGCTGGTATTATAGGCCTGGCTCTCATGATACTTCTGAATCAACAGAGGGCACTTGTGCTAACAACAGTAACAGCCACCATGATGGGAAAGATGCATGGTAACAAGACAGTGACGTCTTACTCCCTACCTCTAGAACCCCAAGTCCCTTTTGATGTCCAGGACTTCATTCTAGACTCTAATCTTAAATACCAATCACAGCTGCTAACCTCTTTGTGACAGTCTCCATGACTGCATTATTGTTCTAATTGCTATGGTTTAGATGCCCAGGTGATTTTTGGAGAACCTCTAAGAGGTAGAGCCTAGTGGGAGGTCTTTCCACCACTAGGGTAATTCCAATTTGAGGGTGTCCCCCAAAGAGGACACTGAGACCATAGTGTCTGCATACTCTGTCACAATGAGCACAAATCACACCGAGGAGACCCACACTTCACTCAAGACCTATGGAGTGAAGGGAGTGGGGGTGCCTGCCTCTCCTAACTGCCTTGGGGTGATTTCCCACCATCCCCCTATAGGCTGCCTCACTGCAGGCCCAAAAGCAATGGGGCCAACAGACAGACTGTGGACTAAAACTTCCACAGCTATGAGCTAAAATAAACCTTTTATTTTACAGGTTGATCATTTCTGGTGTTTGTCACAGTAATGTAAAGCTGACACACTTCCATAATAGATTTATAAGGCAGTTCTCTAATGGGGAGGAGGAAAGCTTTATAAGAGCACAATACCTAGAGATCTTATTTAAGGAACTAAGTTTCCTTTTATTTATTTAGCTTTTGGATTTTGAGACACAGCAGTGACAGGATAGGACTGGAATGAGGGTCAGGACACTCACATTGGGATCTTGTCTTGGCAACAAGTGAAGGTTTTGGCAAACCCTTTCTCCTGTCTGGCCAGAACCTTCCCACTGGGAAGGTGAGGAGGTAGGAGTAGATACGAAATGCAAATGGTTTCCTCTAGACCGAGATTTCCCAAAGCATCGGGTTTGCATACCAAAGGGGCGGAAGCACAATACTTTCCCCTGACATACAGTTTCTCATGATGCACCCGCATGACCGCACCTCTCAGCATATGAAGAGTTACCACATTTCAAATTGTTCTTTAGTCTTTCTTATTGCATCAGGGACAAGCCTCAGTTGGGTGCTGGTACGTCTAATACTTAGCATGTGGTGGGACAGTCAGACTAAGTAGGATTAGCTGCTAAAACAAATAAGCCTCCAAATCTCCTGCTTGTTCATTGATTTCTTCCCACAGTCACCCAGGCACCCAAGCTGCATCTCTCTAGTGGCTGCAAGAATCCTCGACCACACACTAGGTCTACTACCTCTGCACCCAGTAGGCTGGAAAAATAATGATTTCCCTGGAGGAATTATGGCAGGTCTAGAAATGGGCTATATGGTTTCCTCACGTGTTCTGTTGGACACACAGAGAGGCAAGGGCATAGGAAGTGAGGTCTGCAGTGACTCCAGGGAAGAGAAAGGACAATGAGACCAGCCTTCAATTCAAACACTCAGGAAGCAATGCTCTCCTTCCACCAGTGTCATCTTGTTAGGTTTCTAGAATGGCTCTGTCTACATTGCCTCGTTATGGTGAGTAATATTGGCCTTTCTACTCCAACTGGTAGAGTGCCCTTCATTTATATTTATGTTTTTACTTTTCGTGGTTAACTTCAGCATGAAAATGTTAAATGGAAAATTCAAGAAGCAAATAATTCATCAGTTTAAATAACTTACATAGCATAGTTTTATAATTGTATACACACATACACACACACACGTGTGTGTGTGTGTGTGTGTGTGTGTGTGTGTGTGTGTGTGTGGTCTGCATAAGTGTGTAAACCTGTGCCTGTGTGTGGAAGCAGAGTTCAATGTTGGGCGTCTTCCTCTATCACTCTCCACCCAATTTATTGAATTAGGGTCTCTTGGTTGAACCCAGAGCTCACTGATTCAGCTAGTCTAGTTGGCCAGCTTACCTAGGAGCTCCAAGGGTCTGCACAGCCCAGGGTTGGAACTGCAGGTGCACACCCCACACCTGCCACTGTGTAGGTTCTGGGTGTGTGAACTCCTTGTGCATCAAGTGCTTGTATCAACCGAGCTATCTCCCTACTCCATTGTTAGAGCTGTTTTATTCATTAGCTATTGTTAATGTCTCACTGTGCCTGGTTTATAGAATAACATTTAGCACAGGTGTAGAAGAATAGGGAAAAACAAAGTATTTAGGGTTTGGTAGTTTGGGGATCCACTGAAACTCTTGGAATGAATATGTTACAGATAAAAGGAACTACAATAATATAAAATCTTATTAAGTCTCTTCCAAAAGTGGTTGATGTGGTTACAAAAAAAGTGTAACAATGATACGTGAATGACTGACACTTGGGAAATATGTCTAGGGAAATAATTCCAATGGAACTTTCTGTAACCATTAAAATGATCAGTTCCTCGCTTTCTGATACAGATGTCACTAGCCACTCAGGGCTACTGTGCATTTGAAAGGTGGATAGTGTGAGATGCTGAATTTCCAATTTAATTTTCCTATATAAAAGAACGCAGATCTTGGGTGATAGCCACAATGGATAATGAATATCTATATTGTAGCTTCAAGCAAGGTTCCAAGGTGAGTAGTACTGAGATATACTACTGATGTCTGGTATAGAGAAAAGGGGGAGGGATAGTGAGAACGTCACTTCTTGGCCATCAGTAGAATAAATTTTCCTGGGAGGCTTTTCTAGTTCTAACTTTCTAGAATTATCTATTCTCCCCTAAGTCATCAGTGCCCAGTTACTGATCTGTTCATGTGTGGATATCAGTTTCTGGTCTATGTTCCTGGTTAAACCTCATACCGTTTGCTCCTTTCCTGATGAGCACGGAGAGATGAACTGTGGTGTGTCTACCCATATCTGCACGCATTTGCCCCAACACTGATGATTTCCTCCTGGTGAGATGTGAGTCACTTGCTCCTTTGCTCAAAAAGAGACACTAAAAAGACATCTCTTGGCAGGCAGGGGATCATTACATGTGGAAAAGGAAGGACCCCCTCTGTTTAATGTGTACTAAAAGAGGGAAGTGACCTTTCTCCATGTCACTGCAGAGGGGGACAGGCTGTCTTGGAGAGGAAGTCACAGGTTCTGCTGCAGAAAAAGGAGTCAAAGCTTGGCATGTGTGGGGAGCTGCTTATTGTGCCTTAACTGCGTTGATGCCATTTTGAAGGTCTCTGCCATTTTCTCTACTAACTAAAGCTAAGTTTCTATTTCTCTGCTTAAGTTTCCTTTTCCTGCCTGCGAGGCTTCCTCCTAGAAATCACATGACCTCCTTGTGTCAGGTCACTTAGCAAACCAGCTATGCAAGTTCCTACACAAGTGTCCATGTACTTCCTCCTGTGAGAGGGTTTATAAGCATTTGCCTGAGCTCCAATAAATCGAGGCTTGATCAGACACCTGTCTTGTCTTCATTCTTCGCGTCTCTTGTCCCTTCTATTCTCACCCTCAGGATCTTCATTGACTGACCTGCTGGCCAGGTCAGGTATGGAGTGTAACACCAGAGATGCTGAATGCTAACAGGCTGGCAGGGCCGCCATAGCCACTCCCCCCAGCACCCTTGCTGGGACAGGTCACAGAGCTAACCCTGGCAGGCATTTTAGACAGCTTTATAATTACACTAGCTTTCAACTTGCTGGTAACCTTTTTGTCTTCTCATTTGGTGTTTGGGATTCACATGTGGCTTTTATCTTACAGCGCAATACCCTTATCTTCTCCCCTTCTCTGGCCTGTTCCTATTTACACTGGAGCCCTGGACTCAAGCCTAGAGACTCCCAATGCCCAGACTTTACCGGAGATCATCTAGGGTCTTGGGGAGGGGGAAGTCTCAGCATCTGTGTGCTCACATCTCCCCATTGCAGGCAAGGTTGAGACCCAATGCCCACGGTGCTCTTTCCTTCCCCCCATCTCTTTTGCTAAGTCAGCCCTAGATGCTACATCAAAGCACTGTGTCTGGGAGAGACCCTAACGATACCCTCCAACACCCCTGGGGTCTGCCCTTGGGAAGCAGAGATCTCAGGGTGTGATTATGTATTCATATCTGTGATATCTGATTACTCTCTTGCTCTTCCACTGGGTGTCCAGCCCTCACGTGGGGCTCAAAGCTTTCTACCTCCTGGTTCACACTCTGTGTGAGCTCTTCCCACACAGTACCAGGTGTGATTTCTGTGACAATGGTGGTATGGCCCTTTAAAATGAGGCTTTGAAAAACTGTGGCTTCCATCTTGGGAATTCTCTCTTGGATCACTTACTTTGCAAAGGGACATCCAGCTACCATGTCATCAGGACACTCAAGTAGCCTATGGAGAGATCCACATGGCAGGGAACCTGCCATAAGTCATGTGAGTGACTGTGAAAGTGGATTCTTCAAGCTTTCAGATGATGGAAACTTCACAAGAGACGCTGAGCCAGAAGCCACTCCTGAATCCTGCACCTTCAGAAGTGGGTGAGGTCATAGATGATGAATACTGCTGGAGTGATTCCTCACAATGCAACACACTGTTAATGTGTCCTCAAACAGCCAATGCCATGAGCAGAAACCATAAATACTGCTGCTTACCATGGCATCTCCACTGCCTGAGTTGGAGGATTCACAAGCATAAATATGTCTATTTTATACATATATGTATAAACACTGTTGCTGCTACCTTTTCACTGCTGGGGCAAGACACCTAACCAGAAGCAGACTATGGGAGGAAAGGGTTTATTTCACTTACGGTTTCAAGGGGAAGCTTCATCATGGCAGGGAAAGCTTGGAACGAGCAAGATAGCAGGGTGCCACATCTTGCCTCATCAGCAGGAAGGAAGTATTCAAAGTGGGGGCTTGGAGCTGGACTATATCACACTGAAGCCCACCCTAGCAACAAGTCTTCTAGCAAGGCTCCACCTCCCAAAGGCTCCACAACCTCCCCAGACGGCCACCAGCCAAAACACATGAGCCCATGGGGGCATTTCATACAAGCCACTGCAGGGTCACCAGATTCTCAGAAGTCCAGGGGCCTCGACCTTCGGAGGTGTTCCTCCAGTGTGGCCCCTTTGTCATGGGGTGCTTGGATGGGGTGGTGGAGGAACTGACTTTGGCATCTGACACAGGCCACCTGTCATCAGGAGCTCAGTTTCTGTGCTTGTGAACTGAGTACAGAACCAATGAGTGTGCAGGGCTCTCGTGCAAATTAAATAGGCGGTGAGTGTAAAGTTCTGAGTGTGCACCTGCCACTCCACTCAGCCACCAAGGCTGTCCCATCTCTCCGCTGGGCAAGGTGGAGTTCTGAGTCAGGTGCCTTTGCCTTCAGACTTTTAGATGAAAACCTTCAAATGCAGTGACATGCTGAAACGTTTTCATGGCGAGTCTCAAGACTTCCCACCTATGGTCTGTCGTAAGCACACAGCTGTGCTTGCTTTATCAAATATCTAAACAAGAATTCTTTCACCCACCTTTCCTCCACCTTCTTTTTGTCACATTTCAAAGTAAATCTCAGACATGATATTCTTCAGTTATCTGACCCCTAAGTCCTTGCTATGCAAATCATTAACTTGATTCCAATGCTTCTTTGCAGCACTATGTGTATGTATGTGTGTGTGCATGTGTGTATGTATATATGTGTACATGTGTGTGCATGTGCGTGCATGTGTATGTGCATGTGTGTATATGGATGTGTGTGCATGTGTATATGCATGGGTGTGTATGTGTGTGCATGTGTGTATGTGTATGGATATATGTGTGTGTGCATGTGTGTGGGTGTATGTGTGTGGGTATATGTGTGTGCATGTGTGTGTATGTGCATGTGTGTATTGTGTGGGTGAATGTGTGCCTGTGTGTGTATATGTGTGTGTGCATGTGTGCATATGTGTGCATGGGTATATGTGCAAGTACATGTGTGTGAGCATGCATGTAGAGGCATTAACCTAAGGTGTCATTCCCCAGGCACTGTCCATCCTTTTAGAGGCAGGGACTCTCACTGGCCTGTAACTCACCAAGTAGCTGGTTGCGAGCCCCAGGGATCCTCCTGTCTCTACCTCCTGAGGTCTGAGGTCACAAGTGTGCACCCTGATGCCTGGCTTTACTGTGGGTTCTGGAATCACAGCAGGCATTAGTCAGCTCAGAGCATTATAACAAATCACAATCGCTGGGTGGCTTAAACAGAAAGGAATTTTTTCCTAGTTCTGGAGGATGTGGCTCTGGTAAGGACCCTCTGGTCTGTTTACACACCGATGCCCTCTCTCTGTGTTCTCCCACTGGATGGGTGGGGAAGAGGAAGTACTAGTTCCCAATGCAGGCTGCCTTATTATCTCCCAAAGACTCCACCCTCCTCAGTGCTGTCACACTGGGGCCTAGGGCTTCACTTGTGCAATGTGGGCTTCTCCTATACACATGCAGACATCTCTGCAAACCCCATGGCCAGGTTAACAGGCCCAGCTCTTCTAAGATAAAAGACACCAATAAAACAGAAACACTGTTACACTATTGAATAGCTCATCATGAACCATGCATCAACTCAGAGGCTACAAAAGGCCTCGACTTTGAAAAATATCAGAGCTCTGATTCTATTTGACAGAATAAAAGCCACTCAAGTGACAATCTCCTGCCATAATAAAAATATAAGGGAACTCATCTTTTAAACATTGAGGTCAGAGAGGCAGACTCTGCTTAAGACTTACACATAGTGAGCTCTACATAACAGATGTTCAGAGCAGGAAGTCCATTTTCCTTACTCACTGTCCCATCACTAGACCTGGGAGAATGCTTGGTGTATAGTAGCTGTTTCATAAATATTTGTAGGTCAAATGGAGCGTCGCGAATGTGCCTCTACGAAGCACTGACTTGTCTACCAAGCAGTCTGGTCCTGAGTTCTGGTTTTCCACCCGCGAGTCCATGCTGCCCAATTAGTGGGCATGCATTGCCCCCATTCCATGCCTACAGTCCCCTCACTCAGTCCCCAGCTCTGCTCACGGGAGTGACTTGTAGGAGCAAAACAGGAAAGATGATGGGAGCTCAGGTAGACATGTCAGGTCCAGTATTAGCTGGGCTGTTTTGGTTTGAAAACAACATATGAATAGTTCAAGATGGAAAGTTGTTAGCTCAGTTCGTGGACTAGCCAGGCAGGACTGAGCCAGGCACAGCTGGCCCCAAGGGCTCAGGTTGGTCCCTTGCCTCTTCTTTCTCTCTTCCCTGTTCCTGGCTCTAGTTTCCTTGCCTCTTCTCTTTCTCTCTCTCCATTTCTCTAGCTTCCTCTATTATGGCTTCATCCACAGCTCCAAACATGCACCACATCCTTCCAGCTGACTCCAGGAGGAAGAGCATGGTCTTGCCTATCCTTCTAGACAGGGGCCTGGGGCTGTGTCTCTGGCAGGACTTGGTGTTCGCATGGGCATCTGGGGCCCACTGCCCTGTCACAGAACAGTGATGTATTTCTGCTTCTGCCATGACCATGTCTAGGATGAGAGCAACCCATCTAAACAACCTCATCTGAAGTGGGGTGAGGGAGGTACCCAATATTCAGAGTGATGTATGGTGATGTATGGGTGTGAGCCACACTGCAGGTAGGCAGTTTCCATGGACTCTAAGTCATTTTGGATGGAGGTCAGGCTTAAGATGGACAGGAAGGAAGATCATTAATCAGCTCCCAGAAACTTCTATAAAGAAAGGAAAAATTAGTCTTTAGTCGCAGCACTCAGGAGGCAGAGGCAGGGGGATCGCTGTGAGTTGGAGGCCAGCCTGAGAGACTACATAGTGAGTTCCAGGTCAGCCTGGACTACAGCAATACCCTACCCTGAAAAACCAATAATAATAATAAAATTTAAAAAATAAAAAATAATAATAAAAGAGGAAGAAGAATTAGAAGTCAATTAGAAGTCATTAGGAAATGGGAAGATAACTTCTAGGAGATGGAGCCTTCATACCCATTCCTGAACAGGGCATGGGCCCTTGTTTGCTAAGTGGCAGAAGTGTGTCATTGGAAGATACAGTGGGGAACTGGGAGACTTCCCGCTTGCTCCGGGGGACTACAGGGGAAGTATAGCAACCACTCAGGAGAGCTGTAAGCAGAGGAAAGTCCAAAGTTCAGCCAAGGAGGGAGGGTGCTTAGATAGAACTCAGAGAAGAGGCTGAACACGTAAGAGAATTTGTTTCACAGAAAGTGGAGTTCTGGGGACATTGGTAGAGAAGGGGAGGTGACAGGCAGGAATAGCAGGAGTGATCCCACCACTCAGCAGGTTTAGTCAGGAGGATCGTGCTGTGTGCCAGGGGTTAACCTGGACAGCTTAGTGAGACCTTGTCCCAAAGAAAAGAAAACTGAGGCAGGGGGCAGAGGTCATCCAGTACCAGTGTGGACAAGGCTGTGAAAAGCGGGGTCAAGAAGGCATCATGTACCCAGAGGAACCTTGGCTGCACATGGCACATGCCTGTCTCTTCCTGACGTCCCTGACCCAGGGGTGTGGAAGGAGCAGCAACTATACCACCCTGGAAGTCATTAACATCTTTGCCTCAGAAGCTCAAAGAAATTCTGCCTCAGGGGGGATTCAAATGATCCCCTTACCTTTTCCTTTCTAAGCCAATCCTGCTATGAACTTTATCAGTATCCGCTCATAGATTTGCTACAATCCCTGTAGGTACTGGAGCTTTTTGCTTTCAGCAGGTTTGATTCTGTGGCAATAAATGGTATCTGGCAAGATGGTTGGTTGTTTAATCAGAACAGTGCCTGGCCAGATCCATCCAAAGCAAACAGTGAAAATGCTGGGGACAGAGGGACGCGGAGGTGAATTCTAATTGTTAGTTCCCCCAGATCTGCTGCTGTTGCCTTTGGAAAGCCCTCCCGACCCAAAGGGTGGTAACGATGGTTCACGCTGTTGGGAAGATGTTGGTGAACGGTCTACACATCGGAGAGCTTGTTTTCCTGACTGGTAATTAGAGCCTCTCAGTGGGAGAGCCAGCTCATAGACGCTCCCCGAGAGATGCTTCGTGCTGCAGACCAGCCAGACGTGGGGACGCGCACTGTGACCAGGACAGGGGCCTCCACTAATTAGACATGACGTCATCATCTATCCTCCGCTGACCAATTATGTCGGGAGAGATAAATAAAACTAATGGAACTTTCTTTTCGTCGACGGGGAGTCTCCACAGATGAGGGGTTAGCCCAGAAACCCCTCTGCTGGAGATCTTTCAGGCAACCTGTGACTTTACAGCACAAATGCCTTGCTTGGCAAGAGGGGGGAAAAGTACATATCCAAAATGAATAATTAAAGAGATAGACGGATCTTCTCAAGAGAAGAATCTGCTTTCCATTTGTGACTCTTAGATAGTGACTTCTGCGCCTGGCACGGGACAGCTGGGCCTGTCTGCACCATGGGAGGCCGCTGTGCACAGCACCAGAGGGACACTGGGACCTGGATGGTGGTGGGTTCTGCAAGCACTCTGCTTGGGTTTCAATCCCACCTCCGACACTCGAGAGCTTGCTCATCTGCAGATATGCATAGTGAAAGTACTTTCATGGAGAGGGTTCTTTTCAGAATTTGATGTGTTCATGTGAGGTGTGTATGGCCACTTAGCTGATATGCTCCCCCGTTTCAGCAGCCGCCTTTCTTACTGATGAGAGGTGTTTGATTCTGTGCATGTGTGGTGTATGCATATTTGTGTGCAGGTGCACGTGCCCCATTCACACGCATGCAGAGGCCAGAGGAGAAAGTCGGTGTCTTCCTCCATGACTCGTCTGCGGATTTCCTTGAGACAGCCTCTGAACCTGGAGCAGCCTCACAGATTTTCTGGTCTGGGGTTATAAGCATGCATGGGTACACTTAGCTGTTTATGTGGGCGCTGGGGTGAGTCAGGTCCTCTCAGGCCCTCATGCTTACATGGCTGAGCCATCTCCCCAGCTCAAGTTTGATTCTTTTGAGGGTGAATTATTAAACGAAAACTGCTATGCTACTTATTCATCATACTGGCCTCTCTCTGCCCTCACCACACCCACACTTAGCCTTTTATAACCACCACCAATGTTAACCTAGGCATCCAGTTATACAGATGTGTTTCTCAGGAACAATCTGGGAGGCTTGGCTCAGGAGGAGGGACTGGCTGCACTGTGGGCTCTGTGGAGGAGCACCATCCCTCAACAGCATGGTGTTGATGGCGCTCACCTGTTGGGAGCACACTGCAGAAACATGGGGCTGAGTTCTCTAATGAATAAGCTCATGCTAACCTTCTAGGGATGGAATTATGTTGTTCTCAGTTTTTAAAAAAAGCAGTGGGGAGGGGCTGGAGAGATGGTGGGTGAGAGCATTTGCTATGCAAGCCGAGAGCCTGAGCTTGCGGGGCATGGCCACACATGCCTGTAAGCCGATTCTTATGGGAGGGGGTGGAGACAGGAGGATCTCTGGGGCTCAATGTTCAGTTAGTCTGACTGAAAAAGCAGAAGTTCTGGCCTCAGGGTGAGATTTCATCTCAAGGAAACAGTAGACAGAGGAAGACACCAGACAGTCTCCCCTGCCCTTCACATGCATCTGCACATACATGAACATATGCAACACACATCACACCATATGTACTAATACTACTACACAACACAGACACAGACAGACAGACAGACAGACAGACAGACACACACACACACACACACACACAGAGTAAGCCAAAAAAGAAAAAGAAACCAAGTCCCAGAAACAGGTCACTACTTTCCTAAGGCCCTAGGGTCATCGAGAGTAGCAGCAGGTTCAGATCTCAACCCCAGTGGGCAACTCCATTCCATGAACTCTCTCTCTCCTTCTTTCCTTCCCTTTCTCCTTTCATTTTAAAATGTGTATTTCAGAATGTTGGCTACTTAAAAGAGGTCACTGGTTACAAGATGCATTTTGATTTTAGGAAGAAATGTGAACAAAATGTGCATCTTGGAGTTGAGCCAGTATCCTTGAGATGACATTCCATGCACTGTGTGTGTGCTGGTTCTTTAGCAGAATCAGAACCAAAGGCGGTTGCATTGCGTGGTCCATGTGCTGGTTGGGGAGAGACCAGAGCATTGGGAAGGGGATTCTGGAGGAGCAAAATCAGAGTGTGGAAGATTCTGAAATTCCAGCTACTCAGAAGACTGAGGAAAGAAAATTGCAACTTCAAGGCTAGCCTGGGTTACAGACTGAGTTCAAGGCCAGCCTAGACAACCCAGTGATTTTGTCTCCAACTGAAAAGGAAAAAGACACTGGGCACCTTGCTTGGTGGTGAGGAGCTTGCCTAGCATAGGTGGCCCTCAATTCAATCCCCAGCATTGTAAAAACCAAACTGAACCAAAAAAGATCAGATCTGAAGGAAGAACAAGATGTTTGAGTGCACCAGTGAGTAGAGGCTGCACAAGGTCAGGGAATGGGATGTCACTAGGAAAGGCTGACTTGTGACAGGAGAGACCAGAGGCCTCAGTTGGCTGCATGAGTATTCTTACATTCCCCATCAGCTCCACCCCCACCACCCTGCACTCAGTCCTGTTCCTGGGTCTCCTTCCCTGGGTCTCCTTTTTGGTTTCTCCAGGCCTCTATGTACTTGCTGTTCCCTTTACTTGAACTCCCTTCTCTAATCCTCCTGGCAAGCCTTGCTTGACCTTCTGGTGTCTAATTCAGGCACTATCAATATCTGAAGCTCCTGCCTGGTGACAGGATAAGAAGATCGTCTGCTTGATGGAGTTGTGGAATAGTAAAATATGGAGGCAAGGAGTGTGTCTTCTCTCTCCTTACTATGCAGATGACATTTATTGAGCACTGACTATGTGCCTAGACCGATTATCACAACATGCACTATCTCACCTCCCACAGACACCACCGTATCCCCATTTTATAGAGTGAAGGTTTGCACAGGTTAAATGGCAGGAGAGTCTGGGGTCCAGAGCCTGGATGACAAGCCCCTACTGCTAGGAGTGAAGGGAGGTAAGGCACTCAAGAGAGACAGGCCCGGGCTTCTGCTTTAAGGCATTTGGTGGGGAATGTCATCACATGTCAAGAGAGAGTGCTTTGGGAAGGGAGGTGAGTAGCACTTTGGAAATGGTGTGTGGCTGGCTGATGTTCATGTTGTTCTAAATGAAATAGTTCTTGGGGGGACGGTCATGCCAGCAAGTGTGATGTGTGCTCTTGGTGAGGTAGAAGCTTCTCTGACACTGAGTGTGGAGAGAGGCTGCCCAGGACACTGCTGTCTCCTTCTGCTCACTGGCGGTTGGCACAGGGCAGGTCACAGGCTTGGAGGTCATCTTTGGGGTGGATGAACAATGTACGGGGAAGTTCCCAGTGAAGAGGCTTGCTGAGTGACTTCCTCTGAACAAGTCTTCATAAGGGGGGCAGGTGAGGAGAGCACAGTGTCCAGCAAGATGCTGTTCCTGTGGTCTGGCTCACAGTCTTCTCCTACCAACAAAAACAATCATTTCTCTTTAATTACTTTTTAGGGAACTGGAAGCAGTCAAAATGATTGTTTAAGGTTCTATCTCAGGTTCCCCAGTCAGCTCATTTTTAAAAGAGCAAATTCAGAGTATCTTTCAAAGTTTCAGAGATGAAAACCTGCCGTCTGTGTGAAGTCTGAGGGCGGCTTGATGACCAAGGTTGTGGCATGTGGTGGGGATGCACCTGCTCCTGGTGTTTCTTCTCTTTCAATATTGAGATAAAACCAGATGGTCGTCATGGAGGTGAGGGCATAGGAAAGCCAGATGCAGCCAGTTCTACAGAGGTGAACCCCTGCCTGGTGACAGAGTCCACCTCTTTCCCATGGAGCACAGATGGAGCACCCCTGGGAGATGCACCTTAGGGTCCGTCAGTCCTGCTGCCTTGTCTGACTCATCTTCATTCACACTTAGTGTCACCATCCTTCCCAAACGCTTCCTTGTTTCCAAAAGAACATAAATTTTCCCACTGTCATGACAACTCTTCCAAACCCATTCTTTGTTCTTCAAGAGACTCCCTCTTCTCAATAGTGTCACTTCGTTCACTCATCTGCTTCCTCTTTTCTCCTCAACTCACTTCAAGGATGGGCTTAGTCCATGTGCCTCACTTCCTGTTCCCTTCACATTCTCTCTATTCAGAACTTCACTCAGCGCTTGGCGTTGGGTGTGGGTTCATAGATGACCATGGTCCTCAGCCCTGTCCTGTCAGTTTTTGCTACTGTCTATGACAAGTGCTGCGGTGTATCACTGGCATCTCATTCTGGTTGATGGGACCGAGGGAAAATGTGTGAGGGCTTTTGGGAGAGATCTCCCCTCAGGCAGAAAGAGGACTTGTGAGACTTGTTGGACTTGTTCACATGACCACCCCAGCTCTGTCTCTGAACATAGCTCTGTAAGCTCATAGCTGGATAGAAACATGGAGACATGGAGACAACACCATAGGACCTGATATGTAGAGCTGCTGGAACATTCCAGAATGATCCATGTTGACTGAGAAAAGTCATCCCTCTATTTTTGTAACATCACTTCTGCCCTGGTATTGACAATATCAGAGAGAAGCATTCTCTTATTGACTGATTGGGGAATCCAAGATACAAGGAGTCCAGAAATTATACCTGTGTCTCCTTCCCTGGGAAGGAGAACAGGGGAGCCTGGCTTCCAACCCAAGTCTGAGGCCTGAGCCCCAGGAGCCCTGGCACAGTGCCATATGTCTCAGAAATGGTGGATGGATGGCTACTCAAGAATGACACCTGAGGTTGTCCTCTGGCCTGCACATTGTACGCACACATGCATGCACAGGAACACACAAATGAGTCACCAAAACAGATGAAACACGAATAACTCATGTATCAGATTTGTGTGAGCATGTTTTTATTTTTGGATAAACTGAATAGATGGAACTATCTAGATTATTTTTTACCAGGAATATATAGGAGTTCCGGATGGACCACATTCTTGCCAATACTTGGCATTGTCAACCTTTTTGTTTCAGTCACTCTCAGGGCCTTGTGCCTGCTAGTCAAGGGCTCTGTCACTGAGCTATTTACCTGGCCCTGGCACATTTAGCTTTTCACCTGCATTCCCAATCTGGCTGTGATGCTGTTCTTCATGTGCTTATTACACACAAGCACACATATACATACACACATACATATATACACACAGCTGTTTGTTGCAACCATGCACGAGGTGGTGCTCAGAGGGAGGAAGGTGGTCATGAGGTCATGCCTGAGGGTGATCCCTCATCTCTCTTCCTCTCTGCCTCTATCCACAGGTGAGCAGCCTCTGCCACACGCTCATACCATCATAAAGTTCTGCCTTATAGGCTGTGATAGTTTCACCCAGGTGTCCCCCACAAACAAGTGTGTTCTGACTGCTCCATCTCCAGCTGATGGCAGTTTGGGTAATGGAATCTTGTTGGAGATGTATTATTGGGGGATGGGCTTATGGGAGTTCTAGCCAGCTTCCCCTTGCCAGTGTTTGGTGCACACTCCTGCTGCTGTTGTCCCCCTGATGTTAGCCAGGAGGTGATGTCCACCATCTGCTCATGCCATTGTTCTCCCTGCCATCATATGGCCTCCCCTTGAGTCTGTAAGCCAAAATAAACCCATTTCTCCACAAGCTGCTTTAGTTGGGTTCGTTGTCACAGCAATGAGTGGGGTTGGTCCTTGCTGCTAGACCTTGATTCTGTGGCTTTGCTTTATTGCAACTGTTATGCAAGAGGAGGAATGTGGACAGATTTGAAACCTCCGCCCAAAGATGCATTGCAGCGCTGAAAGAATAGCCTGATGGACTATTCTGGTCAGAGTTGAAAGACCTGAATGCAGTGAGAACTATGGACTGTGAGGTTTGGCTTATGAAGGGTGAGAAAGAACTTTGTTGGGGCTGTGCCAGAAGCAGTTGCCCGAGAGGCCTGCTGTGTCCTGAGAACTGGTGCAGGGTTGCACTGTATACAAATGGACTCGTGTGAGCAGATGGAGATGGCACAGAAGAAATGAAATCTTTGGGCTGAAACTGCTGCCTGACCAGCTGCAATTGTTTGAGAGATGACAACCATTGAGTTTGGGCCAGGTGATCTGCATTGGGACAGCAGGAAGAATGTGGACTTTTTTTTTTCTTTATTGTTCATAATGAGTTACATTGTTTAGTGGGCCAACCATGAGTTGTTATCCCCAATTCCCCGTTGCCCCCCCTTCCCCATCCCCAGTCAGCTGGATATCCTCCTCCATGGGCCGTCTGGATCAGTCTTTGTGGTAGGGGACCATGGATAGCTCATTCTTCAGCCGGGCTCTCATGACCCAAGTGTGTTGTTACTGAGGGTTGCCAAGTCTCTGATATTCTCCCCCACCACGGCTCTCAAATCTTTCCGCCCCCTCTTGCGCTCAGTTCCCTGAGTCGTGGTGGGTGAGTATTGAGGCTGCTGTGGTGTTGTGAGCTTAGGGGTTTTTGTGTCGAGATTCGTTGGTTTCTATCACACTGGCTTATCTTTTGTTGATTGAATGGCTATGGCTGTGGGTCCTTTGTTCCTCCAATCATTCTCTGTGGGGTTCCATATGGATCCTCCCCCGTATGACTGTGGTGGCTCATCTCATTCCAGGATCTCAGTTTTCTGCCTACAATCGGTTGTTAGGGTTATATGGGCCACAGCTCCCTCGCTGTATCCTGAAAAATACAAACATAATCTCCATCGGAGAATGAGGTCAATATCGGTTAACAAATATACAACAATCTGGATTACCTAGCTTCTATTTTCAAAAGCCTCCCCGGCAGTCACTCGCATAGTGCATCTTTTCTTGGGAGCCCAAGAGTATGGGATCCGTTGCATATCGCCCTGAATCCCTTGTTCCAATCAAGGGTTCCCCCTCACTAAGTGGAATATTTGGCCGACTCTTTGAAGTAGGGGGCCTGAATGTTAGTTTTCCTGCTCTTCAAAGTTGGCTTTGTTCCCCTCCTGGATTAACAAGTTGGTAGCCCACCTGGTACTTGGAGCATAACAAATGGAAGAAGAGAAGGTCATTGGCAGGTGTTGGATTGCCTGCGTGGAGGCCCGATAGAGTCATGAAGATGAACCGTGGGTTGCAGTGGAGACCCAGTGAAATGCCAGGACTATGGAATGGCTGCCAGCACTGGATGGAGTTTTCTAGGACTGTGATTAGCTGAGATGGAGGGGTGGAATTGGAACTCCAAGTTCATCACTGGTTATTATCAGTCTTGGGGTTAGAGTTTGATGTTTGCCCTGTTTGTTTGGTTCAATCTGTCTCTGCCATGCCCAATGCTATCTTTTGCAGTGTGAATGTTCTGTGTCATTACGGGTTTGCTTTTTGGTATTATGGCTCAATTGAAAGACCCTGGATTATGGGGATTTTTTTTTAGTTCAAATTCAGATTTATTGTAAACAGGACGACCCTAGGACGCCACCGTATTGGCAGTGTCACATGCTTTCATTTTCACGTCAACTGATTAAAAAGACTTTCAAGTCTCTAGTAACTAATAACAGTGTTTCCGTCCACACCTCCCTTGCTACACGCTGAGTAATTAGCAGTCTCTGGGTAGTCTGTTATTGCTCATGGACTTGAAACGAGGACGGCCGGAGCACACAGAAGACTACACATGGATGCTTTCAGATCTCGATTATGGGGATGTTTGAATATCACTGAAATAGAAAAAGAAACTGGGGACTTCTAAAGTTGAGTTGAATGCATTACATTTTATATCATGTATAGTTATTAGTTTGTGGGGGCCAGGGGTGGACTATCATGGTTTGATCCAGTGACCCCCAAAATAAATGTGTTCTGAATGCCTGATCCCCAGCTGGTGGCAGTTTGTGTATTAGAACCTTGTTGGAGCTGTGTGTTGGGGGCAGGCTTGTGGGTGTTACAAGCCAACTTCCCCTTGTCAGTGTTTGGCATGCCTTCCTGCTGCTGTTTGCAGTGCTGTGTCAGAGGTGATGTCCACCTTCTGCTCATGCTGTCATTTTCCCTGCCATCATAGAGCCTCTCCTTGAGTCTGTAGGCCAGAACAAACCATTTCCTCCACAAGCTGTTTCTGTCACATCAACGAGAAAGCTGACTGCAACACATGGGCCCAGAGCCAAGGACTGTGGTGTGGACTGAAAGCATCCACTGAAAGAAATCTTCACTCTCTTGAAGTTGTTTCAGGTATCCTGGTCACAGTGATGCAAAGTTTTCTCCCTCCTCCCCACCTCAAGCACACACACATTTACTGTAGTGGAACAAATGAACCCACCCATCATCAGTTACCACTTTCCACACTTGTAGAGGGAACACTATAATCTACTTACTTGGCAAAAACCCCTCAACACAACACAGTCATCAGCTACAGTCTTCATATCTTACATCAGATTCTGACCTGTTCATTCCATATATTTACTGTATCATTTGATCTACAGCTCCTGACTTCCCCTTCCCTGTCACCACTATTTTCATGTATTTTACCTTTTGATGCTTAGATTTAACATGCGAGACCACATAACACTTTTCTGTGGAGTCCCATTCCTGTTACGAGATTTTATCCCGTGTAAGACTGAATGATATTTCATTTTACCTGTGTTTATCCATCTACCCATCCATCCATCCATCCAAGAACAGCTGAGTTGCTGTCACAGCCTTGTGCAGGCATCCACGCCCCCATGCTCATTCACCATTACTCTGGGTTTTCTATTTTCTGTAAGGTACCTGCAGGAGGGCTGGCTTTGTTTCTGTTCAGTATGAGTTTTCAAAGGCTCCTCCTCACTCCTCTTCAGATTTCTACCATCTCCTCATTGATGCCGACATCGGGCTCCCTGAATCCTCACCCTAAGGCTCTGCTCCTGGGTCTCATGCAGAGCTATTGACCTCCTCAGGGGGCTCAGTCATGAGAGTCCCCACGTTGGGCAGCACCCCAACTGTAGACACTGGGAGTCAAGGATACTTATGTCATCTTCCCCAATTTCTTCACTGGGAGCAGAGAATCCCAGACTAGAGTGATACCACCAGTTATGTATTGACCTGTTAACATGTAGCTGAGGGCAGACCTAGTGCTAGACCTATTTGGACATATGCAATCAAAATGTTTTAGCATTGGAAGCATCAAAATTTGGAATTTTGGATAGGGCTGCTATGCCAAAAGAAAACTAAAATCTCAAACACTTCTGGTCCCTAGCCTTTCAAATGAGGGTTGTTCAACCTGTGCCACATGGCTTAGGGAAGATGTGGGGTCCCCTCCATCTTTGAGACACTGTGCCTCATGTTGCTGGCATGTAAAGGCCATTGCAGAACCCACAGCTGCTGTCCAGCGGCCCTGCTCTAGCCTCAGCACCATCCCAGGCACCAGAAATAGAGTAGCAAATGGCAGAAACAGTTCCTGCTGTCCTGGAGCTTGAATGGTGGAGGGGTCAACTTTAACAACTGATCACTAAACAAGCACATTTCTTAGGGTGCTCCAAAGAAAAGAAATAGGGAGATGGGAATGACATGCTTGGAGACCAGGGAACATGATGTTTGCTTCAGAAAGCCACTCCCAGGAGTGACCTTTGAGCTGAAATGAAAAAGAAGTCAATGGCTGTCAGGATTAAAGGTGCTCAGAGACAAGGTGTACCCATCAAGGTCCTTTAGAGGAACAGAATCCACAGAATAAACATATATTATAAAGGAGATTTACTGGACTAGCTTACAGGACACAGGCTGGACAGTCCAACAATGGCTGTCTGCAGGCTGGAGAGTTGGAGAACCTGGTGGCCGCTCAGTCCCTGAGGTTGGATGCCTCATCAGTGACAATCTGCCACTGAAGGCCTGGAGGATTAACTGAGAGCTGCTGGTCTTCAGTCCATGCTGGAAGGCAGAAGAAGCTGGGTTCCGGTGATGGAGAAAGAGAGCAACAGGGTGGACGCACATACCAGAAAGTGGCAGGGCAGCTGGGCAAAAGGCCCTGTGTTCTTTTGTAGGGTCTTTACATACAGCCCCCCCCCCGCCACTGGAAGGGCCCCCACTTGGTGGGAAGGTGTTCTTCCCTCAGTTAATCCTTCCTGGAAATGCCCTCATGGACTTCACCTCCACAAGGCTTAATTCTTAATCTGATCATACAAAGCTTGAGAGGCAGACAGGGGGCAGTGACAGAGGCCTCTCCAGATGCCACAGTAAGACCCATACATGAAGAAGATTATTGTTTAACAACACCTATCAGAATAATGAAAAATAACATAATCATCTAATCAAATTTATTTACATCCTTTAAAAAATCCAATTTGTATGCATCTGTGTATGTGAAGTCACTAATGTTTAAAAAATGGAAATAAAAACTGATTGTTGGTAAAAGCTTTTCTAGTAAAATGCTAGGAGTCATTATTATTCAAGCCTCCCCATTTAAACCCACATACAGTACTCCAATGGCATAAAACGGTATTTCATGAACATAGAAATATTGCCTGTCAAATACTATCTCTTGTATATGCAACCAAACTGGTAAGGTTATCTGAGTAAGAAATCCCTGGTGTCTATTATGAACAGCTTTTAATAGAACCTGCCTTGATGATTTACATCTAGGTCTCCCTTTTTTCCCCCAGCCCAATACAATAGCATCCTTTGTGACTACAGAGGTGCTGCTCACAGAATAACTATGAAGAGTTCATACAAATGGCATTTCTGCTCCTTTCCTCCCAAGACTGCACCAGCAAACGAGCCATCATATTAAACAGTATTATGTGTACACTTCTAACCATTGCACACATGTAGTAGATGTCTTTCACAAGGAGGTAAGCAAATGGTACTGTGCATTCATTTAGGCTTCGAGTGAGTGTTGCCTTGGAATTCTCTACCAGAGGCTGACAACCACATGATGCTCCAAGTCTCAAGGCATGAAATGTCTGTTTGCTAGTTACATAGTTGACTAGCTTCCCACAGCTGCCCCCATTCTCCCCGACCTTTGGAAAAACATGATTGAAAATTCAGGATAAACATTTTGTACGAAGTAAATGCAGTTAAAATGATAACCACTCTACCCTTGTGATGGTTTTGTTGTCACCTTGGCCTTTTTAGTAATCTTGGGTGGGTTTCTGAGGTTGTTCACAGGAAGGCAGCCCTTTCAGTAGGGGGCAGGATGTAATGAAGCTCAAAGGAGCTAGAAGTAAACATCCTTTCCTGTGTGGGCAGTGCAGTAAAGAAATTCCAGAGAATGAGGGAGTCAACAAGCCTGGGAAAGGGTTGTAAGATCCTGCCCTAAGGCTATATAAAGGGGGAGAAAATCTTCCCCCTGCCTGTTTTGCTTATGTGTGTGTGGTGCTGGTGTGGGTTTCTCTCTCTCTGCTTGGACCTGTGAAAGGGGGCCAATCTCTTTTGCCATATGGAACTTCCCCTGGATCTATAACTTCAACAAATCCCTTCCTCCCATAAACTGTGCCTGGTTTGGAGATTCATCCCATTGGCGTGTGCCTGACTACAACAACCCTCAATCATAAACTCACCCTTTGGTGCCTTGACAACCTAAGACAACTAAAGAAACCTTCCCCATTAGCAATCCCCTAACTTTTCCCATTACAGTGATTAATGTGAAGGAGGAAGGAGCCACCATTTCTTAAACTCCAAGATGGGAAGTATAAACAAGGAATGCATTAGTCTGTTTTCTGTTATTATAATGAAATACACGAGGTTAGGTACTTTATAAAAAAAAGAGGTTTATTTATCTTAAAGTTCTGGGGCTTCAAGGGCACCTGTAATGCATGAGCTCTTTGGAAAGTTTCATAGTGGATGGCATCACAATGGCCAGAGAGCACGCTGTGAAACAAGAAGGCCCAGTAAGGACCAGGTTATTCCCTCCCTTCCAAGGGCATACCCTTATGGACCCAAGGGCCTCCCATTAGACTACAACCTGCTCACATCACCACGTTGAGGACCAAGCTTCCAAGCCTGGAACATTTCAGAACCAGCGCATGGAGCGTAGCATCACCTGATGGACTGGTTGCCCAAGGACACAGCTGTGTGATCCATTACAGTTCATTCTGTTTCTAAATCTCCTCCAGCAAAAATGCTCTGCCCAGACAACTAGCTCCCCACAAAGACCTTATCCCACCCCAAGCCTAGTGCAGTCAGGGAAAGGGCTCCCGGGCACAGCTCACAGGATGATCCCTTGGCTGATGCTGGCTGCTTGCCCAAGACAGCTGGCCAGAGGTGCTCAATACTGAGCTGTGTGGCTACATCGGACCTGGCACAGCCTGCATCCACACTGATGAACTGGCAGCCTTACCTCTTGCCCCTGACCTTTTTCAGACAAAGCACTTGAAACACCTAAAAATACAACCAACCACTGCTTCTCAGGAAGTCCATTGTTTTCCACAGTATAAGACACTTATTTTTTTCTCTTTAAAAATATTTTTATTCATTCACAAGCAGAGAGAGAGAGAGAGAGAGAGAGAGAGAGAGAGAGAGAGAGAGAGAGAGAGAGAGAGAGAGAGAGAGAGAGAGAGAGGGCTCACCAGGGCTTCCTGCCACTGCAAATGAGCTCCAGATGCATGCACCACTTTGTGCATCTGGCTTTACATAGGAACTGGGGAATTGAACCCAGCCTTTAGGCTTTACAGGCAAGTGCCTTAACCTCTGAGACATCTCTCCAGCCCCTATGAAAAAGGAATGAGGCAGTGGACTAGTGATGACCTGCTTTGAGCGACACACAGACAGGCGCTTTCCCACCTTCACTGGGAGTCTCCCTCCGCTACTCAAGAACCGTGGATGAGGCTGGGGAGATGGCTCAGCTGGGGAAAGTGCTGCCTTGGGAGCATGAGGACCTGAGAACCCAGGTACAGTGCTGGGCATGGTGGTGTGTGCCTGTCATCCCAGAGCTTGGGAGACCCTGACTCAAGGAGAAGGTGGACAGATTTCCTGAAGATGACAACTGAGGTTGTCCTCGGGCCTGCATGCATACCCATATACATGAACATGCATACAGACGTGTATAATCAATAAAAAAAAAGCAACCTGGAAATTTCATAGCATTCCCTTATTAGCGTGTTCTTGGGGGTATTTTGAACCAAATTCTTTATTTATAAGGAATTTTTAGACAGGGATTGACTTAGTTTCATTTCCCTTAAGATCTTGCAGATCTTTCCCCAGAGCCAAAGATCACAACCTGGAGCATGATGGAGAGAAGGCCTTCAGCCTGTGACCACCCTTCCCTGCTTCCTGGCAACACTCCCTCATCATAGAGTTCAGGCCACCCATGTGTTTTAGGCCCGAATGTCACATGACTCAAACAAGTGGCTAGTCATGCCCTTGCAGATTATCTGCTGACCTGTTACATCCATGCCTGTTGCAAAGAAAAACAAACACAAAAAAACGAGAACAAGCAAGCATTAGAAGAGCATCTGGTCCTGAGACACTTCAATCTTCCTGAGCCACCGAACAATGAGTCTGCAGTATAATTAGCTTCTCGTGTCTTTTGTTCTTTATGAAGTTACATATCCAATTATATTTCTAGTCAATTTTTCATGGCTTTGCTACATTCACTAAAACTTTTTAAAATAAGATTTTTAATTTTATGGGCTGTAACCAGTCAGTTTTGGGAGTCGGTTTGGGATTACTGAATGTTCTTGCACAGTACTGTAAAACTTCCCCATGGGCATGCAGGACCTGGTTATGTGCCCAGCACGTGGAGGGAAGACCACAGTGGTGACAGCTGCCAGGGAGATGAGGCCAAGCACACTCCACAATGAAGACAAGAGGATGTGAATAACCCACGCTCTCGCCAAGGCCATGCACTCTGCATTCACTGGATCTGTGCCAATGGAGAGTGTACTTCTGCCCACCACAGGTCTTGCCTTGCCACTTTTGAGAAGTCTGCTTTGGTCCCACCAAGGCAGATACAGTTAAGAGCCTTGTAAATGGGGTGTGGGGGGGCATAGTGACCTCATGAGAACCCTCATCTCTGGGCTGCCTGAGGCAGCAGTGTGAAGGGAGACAGATATGCATATACTGCAGTGACCTCCCAGGACACAGTCTCCACCCTCCTCTGCTGCATAAGAATTTCATGAATGGCCCATGAATGTGCTGAGGTGACTTCTGTCATGAGGAAGGCAGACTCAAGACCCTGGCTGGATCCCCTGCACTCTAATCCTACCATCAGCAATGACAGGTGCCAGAACTAACAGCCAATGGTGGCCACTCAGCTTCTTGTTAAAGTAGGCCTATGTAGCCCTGGGAAGGGGAGAGAGACATCATTTTACTGGGAAGAAAAGGGGGGACCTCAGGTTCGCCTAGCATCCTGGGAGTCGTGACCTCAATTTAACAAAATCAGATGCAGTTTGCTCAAGGAACTATTAAAGGGCACACTTGGGTACCAAGTTGGGATTGAGGTCAGTAGCTGGACATCGATCATACCCTGTCAGAGACTATGGGCTTGAAGAGCTGAAAACACCATTCAGAGAATTTCCTCAAGCATCATGCAGTTCCCCATTATAATAACTAGAACAGACATTCCCCACCTCTCCTCTGCCTTTTAAAAGAGAAGGGAGTTCTTTTTGGAGCATATTTTAGGATAGGGTTGCAAACCCGCCTGCTCTACCTGTATGCTTCGCAAGGGGCTGTGCACAGCTGCTGGTTTTGGCCAAATGAAAAATTGAGGATGTGAAAACTGAGCAGATCACATGGGGGTTCAGTCTTCTTTCATCAGCTCCAAGAGATCGTCCCCAATTCCGTTCTCACTCAGCTCATCTAAGCTGTAGTACCGGTGAACGATGTTCTCAGCGGTGACAACCACAACACGCAGCCCATGAGTGTCTCTGCCCAGCTGACACCCGATGGCAGATGACACCACCATGTCAAGGTCCTGGTAAGTGCCCCCGGCATTCCTGTGGTAGTGGCCTGAGAACACAGCTCGAATACCTGGAGGGAAGGGACAAATACATCAGAGGCCAGGCTGAGGATTTCCATTCTGTAAGCAGTAAGAACAGCCAGTGCCCAGCATTGTACATCATACATCCAGCAGCATTTGCGACATCCGGAATCTCAGCAGTGGTGGTTGTAACTACAACACAAAGCTAGGGATCAAGATATGAACTGGCTGTTCAAGAACCATCATTCAAATTTATATAAGTTCTCCATTGAATTATAGCTAGTCTTCCACACTTAACTTATTGGGATATTTATTTCTGTTTGAAAACTGCATCTATTCTAAATATGTGCAGGCTCTTTAAAATATTATCCCCCAAAGAATGCACTATACCAACTATTTACATAGCATTTACATTGTATTAGATGTTATAAGTAATCTGGACATGGTTATAGTAAGTATGTGGCTATATGTAAGCACTATGTATTAGGTGTCACAATCTGTGAATTTATGGCATGTGAGAGGGTTGCGTAGGATATATGTAAATGCTACACCATTTTAAAATACAAGGCATTTATTTACACATCTTGAATTCTGGTATCCATACGGAATTCTGAACCTAGCTCAGTGGCAGAGCAACTTGCCAGCATGTACAAGGCCCTCAGATCAACCCTAGCGCTGCCAAAAATGCAAAGCAAAGGTTATTAAACACTCAAAACTTCCCCCACTTCCAAGTCTTTTGCTGCATACAGCCACTGCCTTGCTCCCAAGGCTGTTTACTGTCTGTCTCTATAGCAGAAGCACTGCCAGCTTTCGTCTCTTCCCATGGGTGGAACCACGCTGGCCGCCTGGCATTGTCACATGCCAGAAGGATTTACACCATGGGAATCAGTCTACAGTGCTGATCAGGTCCACTGACTAGCACTCCACTGAGCTACCCTGCCTCAGACAGCAGCAGTGACCTTTCGTCCTCCATAAGCACAGGGTCCCTGTGCCACACCACCTACAGAAAATGCTTCCAGTCTGTGCTCTATCAGAGCTTTACTGTGGCAACAACTTGATTCCACACATCAACCAGCCTGGTTTGTTTCTGGCCTCCCAATCTTATTTGTTGTTGAACTTCATTTATGTTCTCTGCTTTCTTACTTTTTTTTTTTTTGGTTTGTTTTTTCAAGGTAGGTTCTCGCTCTAGGCCAGGCTGACCTGGAATTCACTCTGTAGTTTCAGGTTGGCCTCGAACTCACGGCAATCCTCCTACCTCTGCCTCCCAAGTGCTGGGATTAAAGGCGTGTGCCACCACGCCCGGCTCTGCTTACTTTTTATCTATTGTGGCTGTAAATGCAGAGCAAAAGAGGGACACTGAATGCTGAGCATATCAGTAGTCTTGATTAGACCACCACAAATAAACATACATACACACATACATATATGTTGGTGTGTGTGTGTTCATGCGCATAAGTATAGGTTCACCACAGCTTTTAGCTTTTTATGTGATTCTGGGGATCCAAACTCGGGCACTCTTTATCCACTGAGCCATCTCTTAAGGTCACAGATAATTATTTTTGTGGTGTTGAGGACTGAACCCAAGGTCTTGCATGTGATAGGTAAGTACTCTACCACCGAATCACACCCCTGACCCATAATCATAATTTTAATACACATATAGAGTCTATCATATGGATGCCTATAAAGGCCTCAAAATTTTTCCTCACTTTCCTTATTCTCTTCCCAAGGTCGACCACTGTACTTTCCTTCCAAAAATTCCCTAAAATCTAATAATCATTGATCTGGGGGTGCTTATTAGTACTTATGAAACCTCAAGTTTAGTAATTCCCAGCATGCTTGCATGGGTGTACATGTGTGTGCATGCACACACTTAATAATTCTAATTACATTCTAATGAGCTGAGAGGAGGCGTCTCCTGTACACCCCTAGGATTTGGCTACAGCAATCCCAGATTCTAGAAAGGAGGACAGAGCCAGGTTTACATCTAAGAATTGACACATTTCCCTAATATTACCGAAGGGCTCTAAACTATCATTACAAGCCTGGCTACGGCTGAGCCTGTAAGGTCTGCATGAGTGGCTGCATAGAAAGAACTTTGCGTTATTATTTTGTGTGCTAAATGATGTTTTTGAAGTCTGGCTCTTTATCTAACTTCAGTTATAAAACAGTGCTATTTTAGAGAAAAGATGCCGGATAATTTTTGAGAGCTCACATTAGCAGTAGTTAGTTGTAAAAATTCATTCTTTTGCTGGCATTACACTACAATATCTTGGTATTTGGAGAGGTAAGAGCAGGAACTATGACTGGTCAAGTGGCCCATGGGACTTTCAGAACAGAGTCCACTGGGCCTTGGAAAGTCACCTACTCTGCAATCTCCATGCCCTTCCTCATCCCTACCTCCATGGCTCACCATTTCCTACTAATGTCTGAAGACACAGAAGATATGACTCAGTGAGCTTCTTAGAGCAGCAAAGATGACTAGAGAGGCCTAGAAACAAACTTCCAGTGAGCAAGAGATCCCCTCCATCATTAAAACAAGGACTTAGCTTCTTGGATCCAGAGGGAGGAATCAAGCAATGGCCATGTAATAAATTTACAAAGGCATGGTCCAGCAGGAGGCTGAAGCTGCCTCGGTGGTGCATGCAAGATTGTGCAGGGTGGAGAGCCACAAAGGAAGGGTGAGATGCAACTGGGAAATGAGGAAGCTCCTTGGTGGCTCCGAACCAGATCCAGGAGAAGCCTCCTGAGATTCGGTGGTGGGAGTTCCTGGGTCTATTTCTGACCTACAGGAAAACCTGGGAATATATATGTATTCATTTATGTGTTATGTGCATTCATGTGAGCACATGTGTGTGTGCGTGCGTGCGTGCGTGTGTGTGCTGTGGAGGTCAGAGGTCTCTGATGCTGATGGGTGTTTTCCTCAATCACTTTATTATTATTATTATTATTGTTATTTTGAGGTAGGGTCTCACTCTCACCTAGGCTGACCTGGCACTCACTCTGTATTCCCAGGCTGGTCTCAAACTCACAGGGATTCTCCTACCTCTGCCTGGGATTAAAGGTGTGTGCCACCATGCCTGGCTCCGCCTGAGTTTTTGAGAGTCTCTTGTTAAATTTAGAGCTCACCCATTCAGCCAGACCAGATAGCCAGAAAGCCCTAGCCATCCTCCAGTCTGTGCCTCCCAGCACTGGGATTATATGTGTTCCCTCACACCCCATCTGGCATTTAACTAGGTGCTAGGAATCTGAGCCCCACCTGAACATGTTTTCCAAATCTGGCCTCATGGAAGGGTGGATTGCAGGAAGTGTCTTACAGGATGCTGCCCTATTCTTCAAACTCATACTTCTCAGTGGTCCTAGCATCATCTTCATGTTAGAGATGAGAAAACAGAGGCCCTAGGGAGGTTAAGAAGCCAACACAGCTGGAAAACAGGGCAGGCAGAACCAGACTGGTGGAGAAACAGGAGCAAGAAAGCTTTTCTTATGTATCAGACAGGGGCAAAGGGCCAAGGAGATGCCATACCTGGCCTGCCCTGGCAGGACTAGAACCCTGTCTGATCCAGTCTCAACCAAGATGGCTGCAAGTAACACTCCCCAGAAGGAACATCCTGCTTCTTCCTCAGCTCAGCACCCCTGGGTGGGATGGCCCCTCCTGAATCAGCCATGTGAACTCACAAACCAATCAGGTCTCTCCTAACACAATGGAGTCTGATAACAAGACTCATCCTAATTGGATGCCTGATCCATATAAGTGGGCCTGGCACATGTAAAAGCCCTCTCTTCTTCCTATGGCTTTGTCTGAACACCAGTGTGCAAGTGTGGGCACTTCTTTCGGCCTGGATGTCTTCCTGCATGCCTCCTACATGTGTCTTGCTTTGGGTGCTTTCTCACTTGGTTACATGTACGCACGCTCTTTCTTTAATCTCTTGAGTCCTTCACTATTTCTTCATCCTCTCTGATCTTTTATGTGAAGGGATCTTCAGGTTCTCATGCTTTGCCTTCCACATGCGGGGGTCTGTGCCTCCGCTAGAGCCTTTTACCCTAGAGATTCTCTGAGGTGAGAGATTCTTTTCCCTTTCCCTTTCCAGCCGGGCAAGGAGCAGAATTCTCCTGATTTGAGTCTTTCAGGTAGCCTCCTCCCTGGATCTCAATTCCCCCGACAACAGACCTCCTAAGTCATAATTGAATGACTTCTTCTATGAGTCCATTTTATCAACTGCTTGCTAAAATAAAAGTTGGGGTCACAGGCCCTAATTGACCCTCAAATCCTTCTACAAGATCTCAGGTATGTGCATGTCAGGGAGCTTCTTCTTCACCAGCCTTGCAGACTCCACTCAGGTTTTATTCTATTTGGGACCTTGGTCATATTTCTGACTTTCAAGTGGCCAGGACAGAGTCTGGAGAGGAGGCAGGGACATGCTAACCATTTCCTCTACCTTCAGTACACTTTCTCTAGAGCAGGACCAGCTGCTCACTGCTGGCCGGGGACCTAGCCCCCGCTGGGATCTGAGCTCCACAACCCACAGGCTCTTGACCAAGTAGCCATCCCATCCCTTTCATGCCTATAGGTTGAGAAGCCTCATAGGAGGTGTTGCCCATCTTGGCTTCCGATCACCTTCTGGTAGAGAAGTGCTGATTCATAACTGTGGTAGGGGACACATTACTAACCAAGGTTTGGGGCAGAATTTCCATTCCAGCTGTTCCTCTGTCATCCGTGGTCGACACGCCCGCCTGGTTCCTTAATTGAGTATTACGGGTAGATTGTGTTTGAATTATGAGCTGCTACATGGAGATGACAAACATCTTTTTAAATTACTGCCCGAGAATGAAAGAATTCCCAGCAGTGACAGCCGCTATGTCCACAGGGATGCATCTGGGGCTTTAGCCATGTGTTTATTTCTCCGTGGTACTAAGTAATGAAGAGGCAAAAAAAAAAAAGCTGCTTTTTGTAAGCTGCCTTGATTCAAATTCATTTCAAATCAATCAGAGGATTGGGAAACAATCTCCATAAGACTTAAACTTGTGGTAAATCAACCAGAAGCCGGATGCAGCCAGAACAATTCTGCTAAGAAGGACCACCTTCCTCAAAGCCTCAGAGTTTCTGACTCAGGCTTGGATTGCAGGTGAATTCTAAATGGATGACTTTCATTTTAACCTGCATGAGAACATACTTAGGAAATGCTATGTGTTTCTATGTTGCTAGCTGTAATAGTGAACACTGTGCTGTGAACCATGAGGTCAGGTTCATTCAATTTATCTGCCTTGGCATTTGGGAAAAAAATGTGAATCATTACAAAAAGTGGGAGAGACAGGGATGGAAGGAAGGGGATGGTGGGTGTGGCCTGCAGGAAACAGGGAATGGAATCTATCTAGGAGCTGTATTTCCTTAGCAGGCAGTCAAGATGTCAGGTGGACAGAACTTTTAGCTAGTTGCCAGCATGACCTTGAGGCATATGGTGGGGCCAGTGTTTCTCAGGTTACTGAGAAGGACCCTCAAAAGGTTCACATACAGCAGCAGTAATGGACAGCTCTTCATAGCCCAGAGCAGGAAGTAACAACATGACTGAGCAATGTCTAGTTTACTGAACCTCTTTTTTGAGCTGAGCTCTTGGCATATGCATCTTCTCACATAAGCCTAATTAGGACCCCACAGGGAAGAAGTTATCCATTATGCATTACCCATTTGAAGGCATGACACAGAGAGGTTAGGGGACTTGCTAGGATATGTATCTGGCTCAGGCTAACTCAGAGGCACATGCTCTGTCCACATCAAAATGCTAAAGATCACAGGGTTGTCAGTCTTGTGAGGCTTCTTTGGAGCCCTTGTTTCTTCTGGTTCTCGGTTTCTGTCTGACCTTGGCGTGAAAATGGATCATGATTACAGTAGCAACAACAATACAGATGGAGTGTTCATGACTTGCAGACACTGTTTTGAACAATTAACATGTTCTTAATTCATGTATTCTGCACCATTGATCTAGGAATGAGGCACAGCTAATAGCCAGCTTTACACTGGATAGGAAGGTGAGATTTAAACATCCAGTACTTGCCTAATTCAGTTTGTGACCTAGGATCTGGCCAAGGCCAGGCTCTTAACTAGAAGTGCCCGGGGGAGGCAAAACAGACACATGGCCTGGGAACACCAGGAGCCAAGGAAAGGGGTCTAGGTGGACTTTGAAACCCACAGGACCCAAACATAAACACCGTCTTCTGTTGACTAGTGGCTTCTGAATTTACCCTCCAGCACTTGTAATCCTGCTGACACTGGACCTGGAAGCTCTTCTGAGCATTTTCTAGTTGGAGAATGGAAACAAAAGGCTCTAATTCCAATGGGCTATGCTGGAGAGAGCAGAGGCCAGGGGAATCCAGGGCTTCAGGGGCCTGGGGACTGGCAGAAAAGAGCTGTCTCATGTCACAGAACTTCTGGTCTCAGACTTTCACTGGTTCAAACCTTTCATGTAAGTGGGGTCTTCCAGTCATTTCCAAAGACTTTTGAGCACTGCTCCTAACTGCACTGACCTGAAGCAAACAACTTCCATAAAGAACGAGCATCTCAGCCTTTCTGGGCTGTTCTCTGTCCCATCACTCAACTTCTTTTTCTGTGTGTAGCATTTTGTAGTAAAAAAAGAAGCCAGAGGAGCCATGTGAACCTGGGGCATGGCAGTGAGCCAGAAAAACTGTAAGGACAAGGCCAAGAGAAGGGCAACCCCAGTAATGTAGGAAAATACACCTTGTCTATCAAAGTTCAGCCAAGATTCTGAAAATCTGGAAGTTTCCGTGCTTCTCAAAAGTAAAAGAAACAGCAACCACTAGTTATCTGTAGTTTAGTTTAGGAGAGATGGATGCCTTCATGTGCCCAGCAAAGCGCACTGCTTCAATGTCCGGCCTTTCCATGGGAGCATCTGTGCAAGGACAGCCATCTTTACATCTGAAGGACTGGGGTGTGCCTCAATCTTAGGGTGCTGCTCAACAAGGTAGGGGCCCTCAGCTTGAACCCTAGCACTGCAAAAAACAAACAAACAAACACACAAATAAATAAAAACAAGGTAATCTAATCTGACTATTTTGGCCATTATAGGTGTAGAACTCAGCTTGTAGGATCTTTTCTCTTTCCCTTCCTTCCTTTTTTAGATAGGGTCTCATGAATTCCAGGCTGGCCTTGAACTTCTGACCCTCCTGCCTCTACCTCCTGAGTGCTGGGACTGAACTTGGGGCTTTGGGAATGCTAAGCAGGCATTCCACCACTGAGTCACATTCTTAGTGTGTAAATTTCTCAAAAAATTAAAATTGCTAGAATTTTGATTGGAACTTGTTGAATCTCTATATCAATTTAGAGGAAATGCCACATTAAAAGTCTTCCAATCCAGGAATGTGGTCCATTCATGTGTTTTGTATTTTCAGAGGGAAGGTAATTTGTAATTCCTAAGGGTTTTTTATAAAAAACATTTTTCTTTTTACAAAGATTACAGTCTTACGTATCTCTCTACTCCCCAGCTCTCCCTGAGAACTCTTCTCACTGAGTTTGTCGGTGTTACTGTGGGTAACTAAGGTCTCAGTCACTCTCGAGGGTTGGGGGCTGGGCCTTAGGATACCTCTACCACCTTGAGGTTCTGACAATCTTCCCACCACCCTTCTTCCACAATGGTCCCAGAGCCTTGGCAGGCCTCTTAGCAGTCTGGCTTAGTGTTGAGATCTCTGTCTCCTCTGGGTTTCTGATTCAATGTGTTTTGATGACCACTGTGTGTGTTGCTGCTCCACTGGAGTTGGTTGTCAGGCTGGCAGTGAGAACAGTACTCACGTCACAGCTTCCTGTGCAATTTCTCATGGGCCCCTGCAGATTTGGCACTAGTGGGAGACTGAATTGCCTACACAATTATACTGAATTGTTTGCTGATAGCTCATAAGAATACAATTGGCTTTTGCCTATTAACATTATAGCCTGGAGACCTTGCTGAATAGTTTAGTAGTTCTAGTCACTGTTTTATAGGTTTTCTGAATTTTCCAAATTAAAAAAATAATACTATCTTCAAATAAGTACAGTTTTAATTTCTACCTTTGTGCCTTTTCTTTTTCTTGCTTTTTACAATGGTTAGCATGTTTAATAGAAAGTTAAATAAAAGTGTGGGCTGCAAATAGGCATCCTTTCCTTACTGGGAACAATGGGTCTTCTTATATCTATTGGTTTACATTTTTGATAGGATTCAAACTATCCTTCAGGAAAAAAATTAGCCATCTAAAATTCCTACCAAAGTGATGAGAGTTTGGTCACAGCCATCTCACTCCCTGGTGACTTCAGAAGGGAGACATAAAGTAAGTTCATGTTCATCCAGAATGTGTGGGTACCTGTGCCCTTCTTTGATGTACCTGCACTGGGCTGGATGCCTCATGTCTTCCTTCCCTTTTTCTATTTTTCTCTCTTTCTTTTTCTCCCTCCCTCCTTCCCTCTCTCTCTTTTTTCTTTTCTCTTCTGTCTTCTTCCTTCCATTCATCTCCCTCCCTCCTTTCCTTCTTTCCATTGTCTAAGATTGCTAGCCAGCTTTCTTTTTTGACTCATTCTCTACCTCTTACCTGGGGTAGGAAACAATGATTGCACCTCAAGCAACCTCATCCTGTATAATTCACAGAAATTCCTACTCTTTAAGAATTTTCTCCTATTTCTTCCCCTAAAAATCAGATCTCTAAATCACACTTGTCTCGCCTCACTCAGATGTTAATCAACAAGTTATATTTTAATTGCAGCTAGGTTGATGGCATGTGATTCTTGGTGACAGAGAAGTGGCCAAGAGAACATCCAGACCAGATCACGTGCAGCTTACCCAGGACAGAGGTGGTCCAGCTGTAGAAGCTCCCAGGAAAGAGGGGACAGAAGAGTCTTATGGTCAGCATTATCATACCAACATCTGGATGGCCAAGAGAGGCCCATGTTCCTATCTCTAACATGGCATTTTCCATGCCATGCCACTGTGCTCACACCTGACAATGCAGAAAGACAGTCTCTTCTCTTCTCTGCTGCTTCAGCTCCAGGGTAAAGAGTGGTGCGGGGAAATAATTACTCTTCTGAGTCCAGTGATACTTGGAAGCCTCATGAGTCACTGTGGCCCTGGGCTCCAGGGTTAATTACAGTCCTGCAACCTGTAGCCCTGCTGCCTCTCATTCCCTTCTCCATGGCAGGCCATGCTGAACTTTGTATTCAACTCTCCTCCTTCCTGAGGAATATTCAAGATGTCTGCCATCCTATTAATATTAATATTTGGTTGTCAGGCAAACAGTGACAGCCTTGGGTGGCAGCCATGTGCCAGGGAGGCAATTTAACCCTCACCTCTGTAGCTGTCAAGCTCAATGTGCACTGCAACTTCAGTGCTTCTGAACCTTGATTTCCTGTTTAGAAGGAAGGCAGCCCTAGTATAAACCAAAGACCAAGTAGGAATCTGTGGCACACCCAGGGTCACAGGCAGGAAGCTACGTGTCACACTCTTGGGTAGAACTCAATAATTACACTGTCTTCTCATCTTCCTCCAACTATCTGATCAGGAGATCTTTTTTCCTTTTCATTTGCACAAATTATATCTTTCCTGCTATTCATAACTTCCTCTTTATTTTTAAAAGAATATAGCAGGCTTAGAGGAGAGAGGGAATGTGGGGCGTGCATGAAGGTTTCAATCCAGAATGGACAATTTTCTAGACTTCCATTCGCGTTTCCCATGCCCTGTCTTAAACACAGCTGTCAGGACAAGAGGCTCATTAAAAAGATTGTTTTGACTGACTGAATGCTTATGTATCAAATTGGAAATCCATCCAAAAATAGTCAGGGGAGGTAGACAGAGGTGGCTGTGAGCCATGAGGGGAGCAGTTTTGCAGTGTTAAAGTATATGTGCCAGGAGGAAGGGCCTCTGCCTGGAGCCAGAGAAGGCAGGGATGGAGGGTTGCAGAAACGGAAATGTGAGCAACCTCAGTATGTTGTCCATTTCTGTTTTAAACCCAGGAAAAGTCACACACCTACCAGGTAACAATTCCTTAAAGAACATTGGGGCTCTCCAACCTGAGGCTTTAGAGCCTGTCTCCTGTGAAGGCTCAGCCTTGCTTGCTCAGTAGGACACCTGCCTCTATGAGGTTTGCACAGGGGTCTTCCCTGGGTTGCAGCCACACCCTTCTCTTCCTGTCTTTCCTCACTGGTCACCACAGTTCTGCTGTCCCATCTGTAGCTGACACCAGGTCACCTCCAGTGCCCACCTGATGTTCCTAAACACTGCAAATTCCACTTACTTTCTCTCTCCATGGTTGACCCTCCTGTGAGTTTAAAGTGACCAGACCAGGAATGAGGGAGTCACCCTAAAGTCCCTTCCTTTTTCTGGTCCCTTTGTCTGGTTCCATTGGCTTTTCTATTTGAGTCTTTTCACACTTCTCCATTCTCAGGTTTGTCTTCATGCTGGCTTGGATCCCATGTGTTTCAGCAGGCAGCAGCTATGGTGCTTCAGAGAGCAAAGGACACCATCTGTGTTTCCTTCTGCTTTGTCTGCCCATAAAAGGAAGGAAGATAGGTGGTCCAGGGTGAGTGGACGCAGATGTGTGAGGGTTCATTCAGGATCCAGGTTCTTTCTAGGTGAGGAGATCACTACAGGACTTCTGAGAATTGAAAACAAGTTCTAAGCAGGAAGAAGGACAGCTTCCTGGAACCTTCGCTCCCTAAATCCCAAAACCAAGTCAGAGGCTGCACTGAGAGGTCAGGTCATGCTGGTGACCTGTGTTAAACCCCATGTCCCGCCCCCAAAAAAAAGGTTTATGAGAAAGGACAACAGAGAACATCTATGTTGATGGACTGACCAAGGCCATCTTCCCCAAATGCAAAAACCCAGCTGAATCATTTCTAGTAAAACCTCTCAGGGTTCCTGTCTCATCAGTGCCTTCCACTGAGCTCACTCCAGTCACTGGACATCTTCAGCCCTGGATCCAGGTGGGTTGTTTCCAAGCTCCAGCCACACCCTATCTCCAATGCCCCTTCCTTTTTCCATCTGCCAGGTGGACTCTTACCCTTCATGACTCTGCTAATTCCAGGGCCTTTCCTTCCTTACCCTCAAACATGACTAATTAATCTCCACAGCTTTCCCTTTCTTCTCCTTCTTGTTCTGAACAATGTACTGTCCTGGCAGGTCACAGGCTTTGACTCCAAAGCCAGAGTCAAGACAACACTGGTAGTTCTCTTCCCATAGCCACTGAGAATCTGGGAAGGACATGGCCACCCAGGTCTGGGCATAAAGATTTGGAAAGACGTTGCTGGGGGTTCTGGGACTTCATTTCCTTTCAAATAAAATCCTTTTCTACATGTGAGGGCTGTCCTCCCTGGACATCCAATGCAATGACTTTCTGAGAAGACCAGCCTTGTTGAAGAGTCATGTCAGGGAGGGCAGAGCAGAGGTCTGCTGAGATCTTGGCTATCACAGACAACATGGCCTCTGCTCATGTGACAATGAATTTCCCTATTCCCTGGTTTGGGCAGCTTCTTGTTTCATAGACCCGAAAGAACTCATGGAATCCTATAGCTGTTAGAGCAGCAGCTTTCCTTTTGGACTGACCAATAAACCAATCATAAACATCATATAAGTGGAAGCTCTTCAGAATGAACGAGTTCACATGTTAGCCAAAGGTCCATAAAGTTTCTTTGTTGGTTTGGGAACTATAAATCTCTTTGGAAGTGGTGTCTGTCAATGACCTTGAGATTGTTTAAAGGCCTTCCCAAGGACTTTATGCTCAATAGGACCTAGATGCTAATCCAAGGAGCACCAAGGGAGTTTAACTGGAACAGGGAGGACACAGACATGGTGATTTGGTCACCTAAGGCCATGTCATATACATGACTTGGAAGCAGTTTAGAATTAACATATTGATAACACATCAGAGGTGGAGTGTAAGCTATGAAAACCACCAACAGGGACTGGGGAGATGGCTCAGCAGTTAAAAGGCACTTGATTATAAAGCCTACTGGCCCAGGTTTAATTTTCCAGTACCACATGAAGCCAGGTGCACAAAGTGGCACATGCTTTTGCTCAAACCAACCAAGAGGCCCTGGTATGCCCATTCTTTCTCTCTTCTTTCAAATAAGAATATATATTTTCAAAAACCCAGAAAACAAAGATCTCTTCCTCTCTTTGATTTAGATGGTGGCCTTGTCCTATGGTAGAAGACACCAAGTAGAAAAGTGTGCTGTGCGTAACGTCTGATAGCTAAGTTAGTACTGCTTCTAATAAAGCAATGGTCGGTCACCAAGCTAATACCCAGTGTTTGCTTGTGTGGCCCGGGAGTGAAGAACACCTTTTACATTTCTACATGTTGATGTTTAGGCTTCTTTAAGTATCTATGTAACAGCCCCACTTTTTCTTCTTGCTTCACAAAACTTAAGATCTTCACTGTCTGATTCTTTACAGAAATAGCTTGCCCACCCCTGACCTAGACTTCCTTAGGAGGATTCTTTTTATTATTCTGCTTGTCATATTTTACAAGTTTTAAAAGATGTAATGAGTACAAAAAATAACATAACATGGTGTAAGATCTACTTTCACTGTTTGTGAAAGAGAAATACAGCAATTATAGCAAACACCCTTTCATATCCAAGCTTTGACCTTCAAAGCCTGGCTAGAAGTTATGATAAGGGGTGAATGAGCTCAAAAAGGTTGGCAAGGATGTGGGGGAAAATGGACAAATATGTGAAGTGAAATAGGCCAGACCCAGAAAAACAAATATGTTTTCTCTACTACTGGAATCTTGGGGGTGAGATAAAGATATGGCAGTCACAACAGACTATTAGGAGCATGGAAGCAGACAAGGGAAGGAGGAAATGGTGATTCAGGGATGAATATGACTAAAGCACATTATATGCACATGTGGAAATGTCACAATTAATATTTGCACATCAGAAAATAAAGAACTTTTCTATAAAAGTTCAAATAAAGAACTTTTTAGAGATGGGGAAAAATCCACTTCATTGTCCATATCCCTGACAATGTCATCCTCAGATGCAAACATTAGTTGAATTTTCAAATGCCCCCAAACCAGTGAAGATGAAGCCATGAGACTAAGGTTAGTATGAATTAAAGGCAGGGGGAAAAAAAGAAGGAAGGAGGCAAGCAATGTCACTCTCAGGGAAGTCACCCAGGGACACAGGTGCCGGGCACCTCAGACATTACCAGGACCATTTGTCACCCCTTCAAGTCTGGCTCACGGAGAGATAAAAAAAAAATATCTGGGAATAGCTATTGAATGAGTCTGTTACAGTTAAGAGAAAGAAGTTCTGGTGTGTCTCTTGCATAGCCAGTAACTTCAGATAACAGTGATGTGCCATGTATTTCAAAGGTAGACTAAAGAACTTCAAAGTTTGACAATATAAAGCTGGTAGGTGAGTGAGGAGATAGTTATGCTTAGCCTGACTTAAACATCATGCAATGTATACATATTTGAAAATATTACATGGCGTTCCATTTATAAATTTTATGTTTTTGTATATTAGTTATAAATTTGTTTTAGTCTTGAAAGTGTCACACAATACCATATTGGTGACAATCCTCTGTTGATTTCCAAATTTAAACTTATTTATTTATTTTTTTGAGGTAGGGTCTCATTCTAACCCAGGCTGGCCTCAAACTCACACCTATCCTCCTACCTCTGTCTTACCAGTGCTGGGATTAAAGGCGTGTACCACCATGACCAGCTGTGCATGCATATCCACGCTTCAGCCAGCTACAAACTCAACTCCAGATGCAAGTGTCACTTTTTGCATCTGGCTTTGTGTGTGGTACTGGGGAATGGAACTCGGGTAGTTAGGCTTTGCAGGCAAATGCCTTAACCACTGAGCCATCTCCCCAGCTCATGGTTCCCATTTCAAGTGAGCTTTTCCTGGGGTCCACAATCCCCAGCTAAAGTATCACCAGGCCTTGAACCCTACAGACCGAGCTAGAGTCTGCAAGGGTGGAATTCCAGACCCCTCCCTGTTTCAAAGAAGACCAGTAACAGTATAACTCACAGCTCAAGGTGATTTGAAGGAGAGGCTCACTCTACAAACAGCAACAAAACTTGCTGCTTGCTAAGGCCACAGGGGAGTTCCGTGTCCTTGCAATCAAGGCTCTTCCCAGCATCTTGAAGACTCAATCGCTGTGGACACTGGCTAGTTGGACCAGCCTCCTTCCCAAGAGCCCCTGAGGAAGGAGGTAGAGGAGGGCTCTGGTGGAAGAGCAGGTGTGAGCAGCCCCACGGGGCTGTGCTCCTTCCTTCCTTCTCAGCATGACACTCACTCTGCTGGTTCTCCTCTGCCTCCTGAGAGGCAAACAGATTCAGGACAGGGCACTTGCCTCTTCCTGGCAGATCCACCTTGCCACTTCCCAGCTGGTGATTCCCATCTGACTCCCCATTCCTACAGTCAGAGCAATAAATAGCACATGTCACTGAACATTTATTAAGTGGTAACTATTATATTAACATTCACTGTTTTAAATGGACATTATAATGACACATGGAATAAAACTAATTCACAAGAAAGCTGGTAATCCTGTGAATTTTATTACTGGGGACACAGCAGGGACAGGGGACCCCCAGTGAGGAAGGCAGAAAAGTGGAGCCAACAGTGTCAGAGAGATGAGGGCCCTAACTGTCATTAGTACTCAGCAGCAGGTCAGAGTACCAAAAAGGCAATGTGCCCCTTAATCAGCACTGAATTTTAAACCAGTTAAAAAATGTTCAGTAAAAATCATGCCCATACTGACGGTGATAGAAAGGAAAATGTGAGCAGCATTCATCACATTCCTGAGCACTGCCAGAACCAGATGCCAGCCATGATACTCGACCATCTCATCAACCGAGGCTGGCCAGCACCCTGCGCCTGCGACCTCAATGAAAATGTGGCTCTAGAAACCCAAGTGTGCAGGTCAGTGCAATGGACAGACACTGGAACCTCAGCGGTGCTGTCTTTACTGTGACAAGCAATAGTGACATGACTAATGAGCAAACTATCATTATCCACGGCTCTCAGAAAGCATGTTCATCTCTTGCATGTGGGGGGAGAGAGGTAGCATTTGTAGGGTGCTGCAGTTTGTAGCGTCAAGCAGCACAGTTGGAGAGGAGGCTTGCTGGCTAAGGTGCATCACAACGGCTCTGACATGGCTCCTTTCACTTACAAGACTGCTTTGGGGTGCTCCTCACCCACATTCCTGCATGGGAGAGAGGCATGAAAGGAAGCTCATTTCCCTTCCTTTCCTTACCTATGGAATTGCAAATGGACACAAGATTGCAGAGCCCTTCTCCTCACTCTTTGGATGGTTTCCTCACTTGTGCTGTGGACATGGCTGAAGTGTCTTCATTTGCAGTGATGAGGGGAGTGGAGGATGCATGTGACCCCGCTGGAATTACCCAAATGTGTTACTTTTTACTTCCAGATAGTCACTGATACCCGAACAGTTCTAAGTAAAATAACAAGGCAGTGATAGTGATGCAGTTTCTAGCTTCCGTTACCCAGCAATGTTCTAGATTGGTATTTATGTTTCTGGAAATAGTGTGTTTCATCTTCTGAGTTGTTTTTAAATGTGTATTCGTGTTTATATGTACATGTGCATTTGTGACGGTTGATACTGTGTTTCTTCCTCAATCACTTTCCACCTTATTTTTGAGACAGAGTTTCTCACTGAACCTGGAACTCAATCATCTAGACTAGCTAGCCAACAAACCCCAGAGGGTACTGGGGGTATATTCAGGAAGGTTTTTCCTGCTCCTATCTTGAGGTGAATTCTCCCTATTTTTTCTTGCAGGGTTTTCAGAGTTTCAGGTCTTATGCTGAGGTCTTTGATCCATTTGTAACTGAATTTTGTGCATGGGGAGAGGAGTGGGTCTAGTTTCATTTTTTTACATGTATTTATCCAATTTGTCCAGCAATATTTGGTGAAGATACTATCTTTTCTTCAATGAATGTAGTTGGCACCTTTGTCAAAGATCAAGTAACTATATGTTGCGGTCAGCTTTTTAGTTGCTGCGCCAAAAGAACCCAAGCAAAAGTGGCTTGTGGAGGAATGGGTTTGTTTGGCTTACGGACTCGAGGGGAAACTCCATCCTGGCAGGAAAACGATGGCATGAGCAGAGGGGTGGACATCACCTCTGCCACATCACTGGAAATAGTGGCAGGGAGGTGTGCCAAATACTAGCAAGGAGAGCTGGCTTATAACCGCCATAAGCCCACCCCAACAACACAGCTTCATCGAGGCTGTAAAACCCAAACTGCCATCAGCTGAGGATTGATCTATCAGAACACATTCATTTATTTGTGGGGGACACCTGTATCAAACCATGACACTATAGTTACTCAAGTTAAGGGAAGGGTCCTCAATTCTGCTCATTTGGTGTGTCTGTTTTTATGCCATAAGTGGAAACACAAATGGCCAATTCTCATTTAAGAAAATGTTCATTATTCTTAATCATCAGGGAAATGCAAATAGAAACAACAATGAGATTCTACCTTATTCCAGTCAGAATGGTAATTGTTAAAGAAATCTATCAACAATAGATGTTGGCGAGGATGCAGTGGGGAAGAGGAACCCTTATGCACTGCAGTGGGAATGCAAACTTGTACAACCACTATGGAAAGCAGTGTGGAGGCTCCTGAAAGAGATGCATATAGAGCTACCAAAGACCCAGCTATCTCTCTACTGGGCATCTACCTTCAAGACTCCTCGCTTCAGCACAAGACATCTGCTCAACCATATTATAGTGGCTCAATTCATAATAGCTAAGAACTGTAATCAACCCAAATGCCCATCCCTGGATGAACTGATATCAAAGTTGTGGTAATGGAATTCTACTCAATAGTAAGGAAAAAAAATCACATAATGAAATTTAAAGAAAAGTGATGGACCTGGAACAGATCCTACTTAGGGAATTTATACAAGAGCAAAGAGACAAATGTCGCATATTCTCCCTCCTCTGTGGTTCCTAACCAGCTTAAGCTTGAATAGTAAACAAACCTAAAAGGTGAATTGAAAGACTGACAAAGGGGATGGAAAGAATTAGAGATGGGGAGAATGGGAGAAGGTGGGAATATATATATATATATATGTATATATATACATATATATATACACTAATATAAACCAACAATGAATCAATACCATAAAATCTTTACTTCCATACAGTAAACTCTTGAAGAAGCTGTGGGCATCATCTGGTAAGAAGGGCTCTGAGGGTGGGAGGAAGCCTAACATCAAAACAAGTTGCCCTGGCCTGTAACTCCGTGTCCCAGTACTTGGTTACTTCCCACACTGAACTGTCAATCAATGAGACCCATGAGGTCTCCAAAACAAGATAGGCTTGTCAAAGCTCTAGAATACTTGCTCCAGGCAAATGATAAGACCCAAATAAATGGCATTTGGAGAAAGCAGAGACCACTGATATACAATATAGACAGTTGTCACAGAATGATGAACAAATGGCTGTATGGAAGAGACCAGCAAGTCAAGAAATGCTCATCTGTGCAATAGTGGCACTAAACCAAGGAGGGTAATCAACGGCTTACTGATGGGTGACAAGGAACCCTTAACTGGAACTGGGATCCACGGCATAATCCTATGGTGACCAAGATCTTGGGCTCCTAGGGGAAATTCCCACTACCAGAGAGCTACAGAGAGGCTACACCCATTAGGAGCTAGCCAAAATAGGAATGTTATCTCATTTAACCTATATTGATCTCACTCTCTGATGGAGATTCTGTTTGTATTTTTCAGCAGGCATTGAGAGAGTTGGGGACAACTCAATTCCACCAACAAGTCATTGGATGGTGGCTGACATCCTGGCAGGAGACAAACCACACCTAGCCTTCACACAGGGCCCAAATGAAACCTATGAGAAAGTGACGAGATAAACAGGAGACCAATCACCACAGCAAGTCTGATAACCTGTGAAAGGTCAATGGAGACAGACACCAACAATACCCAACACAACCCAGGGCAAAGATCCAGAGATACTTAAGATCTCAACAAAGCTGACTCAAAACTCACCCACCATGACTCAGGGAACTGAGTGGAAGAGGGGGTGGAAAGAATGTAAGGACCATGGTGGGGGAGAATATCCAGAGTAATTGCCCCCCTCAGCAACAATACACAAAGGGGGAGGGCAAAAAAAGAGAAAGAAAAACTGGCTACCTCTGGTGCAGTTCATATCCCCCTAATTTATGGACAGATTCAGAATGTGCATGGAGGAAGTACCCCAGTGGGCAGTGAACAGAGAGGAGGGAAATGGGAACACCTTCACAAGTTTGCTCATACTTTGTAATACTTATTCAAAATAAAGATATTACAAAAAAAGAAAAATAAAGATAAGACCCTATTGCTGAAGATACCACAGAATGTCATCACACAACACTGAGACCCTGCTGGATCCAGAAAGCTAACTAGCTCCCAGATGGTAGCCTGTGTAGTACTGGAAGTCATTGCATGAGCTGCCAGGGGAAATTGGCCAATGATATTCAGAGAAAGCAGAGATCACAACACTGGCCGATGTTATGAGAATGCAGAGAACACTGCTATATGGCAGAGACCAGCAAGCCAAGAAGTGCTCATCTGTGCAATAGTGGTGCTAAACCTAGGTAAGCAAGCAACAGCTTGCTGCTTGGCTAAGAGATCCACTCAGTGGCAAGGAACCCTTAGCTGGAACTGGGATCCAAGGCAAACACTTATGGAGACCTAGAACCCTGACTCTAAAGGGAAACCCCCACTACCCATTAACCAGGGATCTACAGAGAGGCTACATCCATTAGAGTCTCACCAAATTAACAATGTTTGTCTCATTTAACTTATACTGATCTCACTCTCCAATGGAGATTCTGTTTGTATGTTTCAGAAAGCAGTGCAAGAACTGTGGAAAACCCAATTCCAACAGGACCTAAGATGATGGCTGACATCCAGGAGATGAACCACTCCTAACTCTCCATCTAGGACTCAAAGAAACATTTAGGAAATGGTGAGATGAGCAAGAGAGCTACATCCACAGCAAGTCAGATAACCTATGAAAGGACAATGGAGACAGATACCGAGGATACCCAACATAATCCAAAGCAGAAATCCAGAGACTCTTAAGACCTCAACAGTAAAGCAGACTTAAAACTCACCCACCACGACTCAGGGAACTTTGTGGAAGATGGGGTGGAAAGATTGAAAGAGCCATGGTGGGGGAAAATATCCAGAGACATTGCCCCCCCTTAACACACACACACACACACACACACCAACAACTGGCTATTATTGCTTGTACAATTCATAACCCCCCTCCAATCCCACGGACCATTTTAGCAATCCCACTGAGGAGGGTCCTCTGGGGACAGGGAGGAGGGAATTGGAGGTACTGTCACAAGACTTGCTCATGCAATATATCTAATTATTAGTAATAAAGTTTTTTTAAAAAAATCTCATGGACTATGCTGTGTTTTCCACAAAAGTGCATGAACACTAATTTCCACGTGCTTATGACTCTGCTCTAGTCTTCTCTCTAGATCCCAATTTCCCTTAAATAAGCACCATGATCCGTGGTTTCTCCCTCAATAAAATCAATTAATTCATAATTTATCCCTGAGTCTGTTTTAAATCAATTCTTTAAAATAGGACAGGACCCAAAATTGGGGTTCATGAATTTGGGGAACCCTTCCTGAACTCCACAATCCCGCACCAATGGGATTTTTCATCAACACTTTAAATGTTACTATAAGGATGACCTGCAGCCCTAGAGGAAATGCCTTGGTTGCTCTGATCCTTTGGCCTCTGCTTAACACGGGCCTATGCTACTCACAGAACAAATACAGACTGGATTCACTTCAGGAATCAGCAGCACACATTCACACATGCCAGATTCTCGATTTATAAATATTTACCATCAGGACTTGATTTCAACTTTAATTAGCCCAACTGTTAAGGATACCTCCAAGTGAGAGATGTAATCCATCACTTTACACCAGATGTAGCTTTGGCAGTTGGTCTTTATCTTTTTTCGTGATCAAGATGCGGACATCAAATGGCTAGTGTGATGTTTTATGGTGACTGGATCCAAAGGTAAAACTGACCAAATCTGAGAAAATGCTAGAAGCTACATTAAAGAAGTAACATTCCTCAAGTTGTTACAAGGAGGCAGGCTGAAAAAGGAGCCACCCTGATAAGCTTCTGCAAATGCACTGTAAACAAAGGGCACGACATGATGACCACTGTTCTGATGACATGATGACCACTGTTCTGAAGTCGAGTTTGCTTTATCTGGACAAGTTTCACTATGGAATTATGTGCCCAAAGGTTGTTTACTAACATGCAAAGGAGTAAGGTTTGAGCTTTAGAAACTAGTCAAGTTCTATCACTAAATTCCAAAATCATTCCATATCTAGTCTAGTGGGTTCCACCCTCTGAAACTAGTGGCCCCTTTACATAAAGTAAAAAATAACTTACACTTCAGTCTATCCTGAAAAAAATTCTAAACTCAAAGTGGTCTAGTCTTCCCTCACATCCCAGAAGCTAAACAGATTGTTTCTGGCTTCATGTCCTGTAGTTTGCACAATGCAGTTGATAATTTGTGTGTGTGTGTGTGTGTGTGTGTGTGTGTGTGTGTGTGTGTGTGTGTGTGTGTGTTTAGGCCAGAAGACAACCTCAGGTATAATTCCTTAGGGATGCATGGGGCTTGCCAAATTGGCTAGACCAGATGGCCAGTAAATCCCAGAATCCACCTGTCTCCACCTCCCCATCACTGGGATTACATGTGCATGCTACCATGTCCAGCTTTTTCACATGGATTCTGAGGACTGAACTCAGGTTTTCATTGCTCATATCACAAGCACTCTAATGACTGAGCTATCTCTCCAGCCCTAATTCCTACCTTTTCTGATAACTTTGTTATCAAATGGTAAGCCCCTGAAGCACACCTGCCTCTCTTTGCCTAGAGAATCTCATGCACACCTTGCAAAGAGAAAGACAGTGTGCTTGGGTTGAGAAGCACCCATCTAGTTAATGGACTGGGGAGTTTTGTCTTAGTTCCGGGCCATATAACAACACACAACTCCTTATTGAAAGCTCAGTACGTGCCGGGCATGGTGCCAAGTGCTTCTATAAATGTGTTTCACTATTTGTTTCATACACCAACCCTAAAGGTCAGGATAAGAACCCTCCTTTATCTGCACTCTATCTGTATTGTTACTTCCTTGTTTCCTGCCTTTAAATTTGAGTATTATGTATTAAAATAAGCGTGAAAGTATTAGACACTTTAGGTAAACATGGGACTTCCCAGCCACTTAAATCCCTAGGTCATTGTGAGCCTCAGGTCCAGCGTGGGCCTCCCCCAGGCACACCCTGTACTGAGAACAGGGGACACTCACAGTGGGCAGATGCCACACTGCCACAACGGGATCACCAGAAGCAAAATGTATCTAGACATATGCATCATCCACACAAGGTTTCAGGGAGCCAGAGTGCCAGACTGGGAAGGGAACATTTCTGGAAACCTAGACAGGCCCATCTCCTGTTCCTGTAAATAAAGTTTTATTGGAACAAGCCCATCTCCAGTTGTTTCTGTGCTGCTCTTTGGCTGTTTTCACTCGACAAAGCAGAACTGAGCAACTGCTGCAGAGACATCACAGCATTGGAGCCTACAGTCCATGCAGCCTGAGCGTTCTCATGAGAAGTCCTTACTATGGGCCAGTACTTCTTAAAAACTTTCTATTGTGACCCCTTTCACCAGAGAAAGTTTTACACAAACCAGGGTACACAGGGTATAAAACAGGTATGCAAGTATAACATTTACTGAGAATAAATGATAAAAATATTTATTTTAAACCAAGTTTTGGTATAATATGACTTTACTATTTATTGAAGATGAAAGCAAATTTGCATACTAATGAGATATACATTTTTAAAAAATTTTACATGAAGAATTAAATCTTGGGCTGGGAGATGGCTCAGGGATAAAAAGCCTGCTGGCAAGTTTGAGCACCTGAGTTCAGATTCCAAGATCCCACATAAGAGCTGAAAGCTGTGGCTGACTTCTATAATCCCAGCATGGCAATTGTGGGAAAGGAGACAGATAAAATTTTCTAGAAGCTCATGGAACTGTTAGCTTGGTGAATGCAGAAGTGAACAACGAGAATGAGCGAGCTTGCCTCAAATGAGGTGGAAGGTGAGGTATGACAACTGACATCCACACACACACTGTGATATGTGTGTACACTTACATGATCATGAACATGTGTACACAAACACACATCACACACACTGAAGAAATACAAGGACAATAGAATAATAATTTAAAAAAATTAAATAGCCAGGCACTGGTGGTGCACCTGTAATCCTAGCGCTCAGGAGGCAGAGGTAGGAGGATCACCATGAGTTTGAGGCCAACCTGAGACTACATAGTGAATTCCAGGTCAGCTAGGCTAGAGTGAGACCCTACCTCAACCCCACACCTCAAATTAAAAGAATTAAATTTCGGCTGAATATTTGACATTGCAGGACTTCAGAGACACTCAATATTTAATTATATAATCATAAATGACAAGGATGCTACTTCATATAAGTACAAAATGGCAGAAGCATGTTTAGGGCCATTTCAGAAATTGTTCAAAATTCTGTCTTAATCCCAAGTCAAAATTTAATTTTTTTTATGAAATTCAAGTTAGCAACTCAAACAGCAGTTTTCAAAATCAATACAATACAATCCAAAGACATACAAATTTGATACATACTAAGGAATGATGGTAGGAAAATATTAAGCCTTTGGTTTCTGTAATTCAGCTATTAAGTTTCTAAGAGCAGAAAAGTTTGCATGTAAAGACACTGCGATTCTTAACATACAATCATCTACAATTTGAGCTGAGGTACTTCAGTGGTGTTCGCTGGCACTGTGTGGTATGAAGGCACACACAGTGCAAAGCAAACATGTGTGTTCAGAGCCAAGGCTGCAGTGACATTGTGTAACATGGGCGAGTACTGTCAGAAACACTTCAGGATTCACTACAGGTCTGCTCTTGAATTAATTTCTGGTCATAATGTACTCAGAAACTTTTCACTGTTTCATAACCCTCACTTTCAGTTACACACACGTAAGAAAAATAAAACTTTTGATCCTCTCTAAAGTCTTAATGAGATTTATTGAAATCATTCATATCCAGATGCCTGTAGGAGTTAGGGTCCCAGCTTTATTCACCTCTGTAAGCCCAGCCCTGAGCCAAAACTATATTATGTATATTATGAAGTAACCCTTGCTAAATAAATATTTCTAAACAGACCAAACTTGGTTTAATTCCACAGTTTAAGAAGCTGTTGGGGGGGATCATAATGGTTTATGCTCTATAATTATGGAAGCTATCAATAAAAAGTTACAAAAAAAAAAAAAAAAAGAAAGAAAGAAACTGCTCTAGGCAATGAGTTTTCCAGGCAAAAGTCAACACCAATCTACAGGTAAAGGAGGTATGTTTCTTTTTTTTACCTGGGCTATTTCTGTTAAGTAGGTGTGAGACAAGACCAGATCAGTCTCATTCAGCCAGTATTTGTTATCAAGGGGCTGCTCCTACCTGATAGCCGGGGCACAGGGATCAGCTTACAGAGGTGAATGAAGCTGAAACCCTACCTGCTGGAGGCATCAGGATATAAACGACTTCAATACAACTCAGTAAGAATTAGAGGAGGATCTAATGTTTTATTTTTGCTATAAAGTGCACCCTGGGAACCTGGCCTTTATGTGCTTGAAAACTTTGAAATTCTAAAATCATAACCATGGGCTAAGATCTCACGTTCTCTTTTTAAAAAGCACAAGTGCTAGAGCCGAAAGTCTAATTCTGTGAAATGAACTCATTAACTTTGGGAGGAAAGATCAACTTGTTGGAATTTTTCATAATTGTCAAATGTGCCTTTGGCTCTTTAATATGTAGTTCTAAGCACTATGCTGAGAATGCAAAAAAAAAAAAAAGGAAAGGTATCAAGTCATCAAGGAGCAACATAAGTCAGTTAAAGAGAGACTTCCATCTTTTAAGATTGAGTTTTTAAATTGCAATCCGCATTAACTGGGTCACATATTAACCTTCTGCAGAAAGAAGCCTGAGGGATGGAGATGGTGTCCAGCTTCCACTGAGATTTCATTATCTACTATCTGTCTTTGCAACTCCAATGAGTTATCAGGTGAATTAAGGGGAAAACCAATTTCTACATCCATCGGATGTGATGAAATTGATTATCCTCTAGCAGTGCAAAAGTCTGACCATAACCGGTTCCCCCTCACATCTGTGTACCTGTCCTGCCCTGATATATGTTTACTTGTATCAGTTATTGACAATATTTGTGTGCCATACAAAGATAGCTTTTTTTTTTCATTGAACTTTAAAAGCAGAAAGAGGAAACATCTGTTTCTAGGGAAACCTGAGGTTGGAAGCTCTTGGTTTTCAGATCACAGAGCTCATTCCTCCACACAGTGGTCTATTGTATGTGACAGCCCCTCCTCCTCATTTACCTCATCCCATTTACAAAAATTAATGCAACAATGGGAGATGATTGTTGATGCTCATTATTAAATCATTGATTCATCCCACACAATGATTCAGAATTATTCATTAAGCTTGCTGGAAGGAAGCAGGGTTTTACCTCCTCAGTGGCTTGGGGAGGAATGTGTTCTTTAAAAGGATATTTTATAACAACACAATTACTGTAATTAAAAGCTACCCCAATTGTCTGATGAGCTGCTGACATATTTTTGAGTACTGAAGAGAAAGAAAGGAACTCAAGTAGGAATAAGGCTACTGTGGGGGACAAATCTTGAAGCAATATTAAATACCATCTGACATCATCACCACAGTTTTATCAAAGTCTTTGTGTTAATGAATTTTACAAAATATCACTTGAACTTCTGGCTTTCCAAAATGAGTTCAAATTTTATTCCTGTGGCTCCAGCCACTATCTGCACCCAGAGCCATTAGTGTTCACCTCCCTCATAGGGTTCCCCACCCCCAGCCACTGTTTGTATACTGAGCAGCTGGCCAGTGTGCCCCTCCCCTCGAGGGGGGTTCACCAAACCCCATTCCATCCCAGCAGGATATTTCATCATTTCACCAGGGCAGCTGTGTTCACACCTGAATTGGATCTTTGGATGTAATTCCAGGTCATCAAGCAAAGGGTCTGGGCAGCATGCTACCGAAACTGACAGGAGACTGCAGGAAAGCTCCCTGTTTGTCCTGGTTTGTCTGGTTTGTCCTGGGGAAGCTAGACTGGCTGAGGACCCTAAGGCCAGTAGCCAAGAACAGGCACCTTCTTACATCAGAAGGTGGTGCCTAGGGGTAAGAGGCACTGGGAAGAAAGAAACTTATTCCCCAGTGACCTTGGGAGGGCAGCAGGTGGATGAGGGCAGAGACAATGGCCATGGTGTCCTGTAATGGAGACATATATTGTGGGATGGTCAATCTGAACACAGCATGAAAAGCCAAAAGGCTGGGCCAGCAGGTCTGCAGAAGCCCGACCTAGGGTAGATTCTGGCACCTAGATCAGCCACCAAGGGCAGGCAGGAGCATGAGTCAAAGATGCTTCTTGTACTTTATCACCATCCGTAGCAGAAGCCTCACTGAACTAGAGCTCAAGCCAGGTTTCCTGAAAGCAGAGATAGACAGGCACTGTCCCTGTCTGCAAGGAACTAATGCTTAGCAGGTGATTCAGATATGGACAGGCTCTGGGAGGAAGAATTTGGAGTGGAGGAGGATCCAAAGGGGTCAAAGCTGAGTAGATTGGTCAGGCGACACTGAGGAGGTTAGGGCAGAAGGCAGGGAATTTTGGGGAGGGCAAGGCAAGGAGCTGGGCCTTGTCTTGGGAGCAAGAGGGTGCCCAGGAGGGCCAGGCTATGGAGCTGCCACTAGGACCCAGATGAGAAAGCATGGCTGGAAGAAGCAGCCAGCTGGAAGGTAGTACAACTACAGGGACATAATGATGAGATGCCCTCCAGGCAAGGAGGCCTTCTAGACTCGGGGTTCTCAGGATGCCAGTCTGATGCCATTATGAGTGGAAAAAGGAAGTGCCCTGTTTTTGCTTACCACACAAACTTGTGATTATGACTTGGCTTCCTATTTCTGGGAAGAGGTTGCTGCATGGCTGGGGGTGGTCCTGCTCAAAGTATTCAATCTACCACATGGCTGCAGATATCAACCCTCCATGAACTGAAACAATGAGAGTTCATCTTTGAGACAAATACAGCTTTAGGTGTGCAGACAAACCTGGCCCCTGAGTGTGCAAGACTGATGTATCCAGCATGTAATGGCCTCTAGGCTCTTGGTGAATAGTCAGCATACATCTCCCAAGAGTGCCCTGTTGACATGGTGGGTGTTGTGGGCAGCACGTGCTCTGCCCTGCGTGCTACTTGAGAACATAGAGAAGAACAGAGAACACAGAGCAGTCAAGGGACAGCACCTGCGTCACCTGCCATTTGCTTTGAAAGGAGTCATTGCAGTGGCATTAAATGTTCTCCTGGCTTGATTCTCTGTTGTGAAACAGTCTCTGCAGAGGAGCCTTTAACAGAAGTTTTCCAACTTTGTCTACATGGAACAGTTGGAAAATGCCTCCAATTATGAGAGCTTTTTGTAAAATGTCTCTAAAGTACAGAAGGGCCTATTGTACTTTTCACAAGTAAATGCAAACACATTTAATACTTGAGGATGAATAAAAAAGCAGGATTTTTTTTTAAGTTAACAAATGCTGGCTCCTAGGTTAGCCACCTCCAAGCCTTTCTCCTCCGGTAACAAATGAATGAAGGTGTTTATATGTCAGAAATGGTTGACACAAGTAAACCCTAGAACCATATGAGGGAGGAATCCTGACTAAGACACAACACATAATAGCTGTCAAAGTTGGCATCCTGCCAAGCCAATGATGAGTTGGGACAGGAGCCTGGCATATGCCATTTCTCTGGAGAGACCCCTCCAGAAGGCGATGCCAAAAGGGGAGAAGAGATGTGAGTTAGGGATGTGAACCACTTTAAAATGAGGTACAAGCTAATTAAAAAATAAAAATTTAAAGAATTTGAGTGGAAGTGCCCTATGTGGATGTGATAAAAGCTACCCCCAGAAGCCAAAGATAACTAAATGAGACTCCCAGTGCCAAGTGTGTCAGGGAGGTATCCCACAGTCAGGGAGGTACCAGAGGCTTTCAATAAATACAAGATATTGCCACTGCTGTTGGCTGCCCACCAGAGCTAGAGGAGAGATCCTACTGCTGAAGATCACACAGTTTGCTTGCAAGACAAGAAACCAAGCTGAAACTGAGCTGGGAGCCTCCTCCCTGCTGCCTAGCTTTCATAGTGCTAGACGGTATTATGTAGGCTGCTGGGGGGGAAAGTCATTAACAACCTTACTCACCTGTAGACCCTGAATGCTACAGTGCTGACCTGCCAGGAAAGGTGTGCCCACTGGTACAATAGTGGCATGACTGTTATGAGGGCAAACAACCACTTTCTGATTGGATCTGAGGCCTGCTCCACAGGAAGAAATGCATGCCTGGTACTGAAAATCTAGTCAAAAGTCTGTGGCTAGGGATGTCATAGGCCCCACTGAGGAAGTTACTGCTGTGTTTGTACTAAATGGACATGTGCCCATCAAGCTGCCTCCTAAGTATTTATAATTGTGTTCATAGATTAGAGGTGCTATCAGTCTTGGTGAGAGAAACTTCTTTCTGCAGTGTGTGGTGGTTACTGCCGAGACTCATAACTGGCCAAGGGGCTGAGAATAAGTCAATGTTGAATGCTCACCCCTAAATAGGACAACTATATCACCCACCCAAAGCTGTAGGGGCACTGTAGAGGAGGGGCATAAAGATTTTAAGATCTGGAACAAGGGTTGGGAGTGCTATGCAAAGCTATCTTCCAGGTATGAAATGGACACTGCATCAATAAACTCACAGCAGCTATGGTCTCTTACACAAGACTGGATCCATCAACATTCTGTCAAGGAGGAGCTCATGCCCCCCCCCCCCGACAATCTACTGGCAGCTCAGGGTTGCTAAGGGAGAGAAATTGTCTTTAGTAGTATACCACTAGTAGGTTGATCTGCTTTGATAAGTAACCCCTCAACTATGCTCCAGTAAAAAAACAAACAAAAACCACCTAATTAAATTCACTAAGTCACCAAAAAAATAATAATAAAAAGAAAAAGAATGGGGACTAGTTAAAAAAAACGGAAGGAGATCAATGGGAGGAGGGAACAACAGAGGGTAACAAATAATGAATACGATAAAAATACATTATATACATGTACAAAAATGTCACAATAAAACTCATTATTTTCAATTCAGATATTCTAGTATAAATAAAAGGGGCATCTTTCTGAGTGTGAGTATGTCACATATATGATTGGCTGCACATCTATGATGATGAGCTTTAATGGCACACATCTCTTCTCCTAATCCAGGAAGGAAACGTAATCTACTTTGCTAGAGAGGAACCCATGAAGGTCTCAGGATCTGCCCATCAAATCTTCCCAGGGATTTCTGGGTGATACCTGAGGACTGTTGGTGGGAAATTGGGCTCTGAAGATTCATCTGTCACTGAACCAATCCCTACTTTCCAGAGAAACCCGACCTTGGCCCTTTCTATCTCCTGAGATGCATACAGCTACGGTCTAGTCCGCTCCCCTGGAACCTCCACCTCCAGGATCCTCCAGGACCTTCTGCTGTGGGTAGCTTTTGCAGGCTTACACACTTGGCTATCCTGAATGCTTCCCAGACCTCTTCTCTCTTGCTCTTCACAAGCATCTTATGAGAGCTCCTAGCACTGTTCTCATCTATGGGGGTGGGGTGGGTGGGTGGGACTGAGGCAGGAAGGATATGGCCAGGCTGCACTGCTAGTGAGTAATGGAGCTTGGGTCAGAACCAGTTCCATCCAAAGCCCTACCTCCTCTACCCTTTGTCAAGTTGCAGAAGAAGCTGGACCTGACACCCACAGACCCCAGGAGCTACCTGCTCTGGTGAACTTGTCTGCCATCTCCTTCCGCACAGCCTTGGTGAGGTTGAAGTAGTCATCATCCTCATCGATGCTCTGCAGGAACAGCGGAATATGCTGGAAGACGATGGCGTGCTTGCACCTCCGCTGCTCTGCCATGTTTAGCTGCTGGTCCAGCCAATGGTCCTGAGCCTGCTTCAGGGTGGGGCACCGGGAGGCATCGAACAAGAACTGGGAGTTGAGCACCAGGAACAGGACACCCCCAACCCAGAAGCTGAAGTAGTCATCTCCCCACATCTGTTGGAACTCCTTCACAGTCTCGGCCGTGGGAACATTGCCCAAGTCGTGGTTACCACTGACGAACACCAGTGGGATGTCCCTGTTGACAGCCTTCAACACCCTCTGTAGATCCTCGGTTTGTTCCTTCCGCCAGGGCATCCCTAGAAGAGTGAGAGGAACACCTTGAAGGGGCCAGCTGCCACTTAAGCATTTACTAAGATGCAATTAAGACAGAGAAGACTCTAGAAGACCAGCAATGCAAACTGTAGAAAGGAGTGTACCTTCTGAAAACAGATGGACATGGACAGGTAAACTGAACACCTCTGAGTTAAATATCTTCTGGCCTTCTCAGGATACCCAGGAAGTTCAATGTCCATGTGGCTACCTTCCCCATGTTGCAGAATGAGGGTGTGGAGCTGATGTGGAAGTTTAGTATCAATGGTCCTTAATATCCATCTACCTTTAATTCTTATGGACACCAAACAGATGGGTGTAACTTAGCTCCCATCTCAATGGTGTGCTCTGGGCATCCTTGTGAAGTGTAGGCCTGGCTTTAGATAGTGCACTGACAGCTATTTAGGAGGTTTTTGTTTTTGTTTATTTTTGCCACCCAAATGGCTTACAGAATGCACTGTCATCTTTAAAGAAAAAGAAAAACCATTCTTAGAAACTAAGATCAACCTGCTAAGTGCCCCTGACACAGAAGAGGATTTTGAATTCCCAACAGTGTCCGAGGGCTCAGCATCTTGCTACCCAGCATCTCCATCCTCCTGCTCTGGCATATAAGCTTCAGGACTGAACTGATGGGACTGGAGCTGGGAAATGCCTGCGTAACCAGAACTCTCCTCCTTCAGACTGCCGGCTCTCATATTTCCTGCCATAATGTATTAACGCTCTAATGGGTGGATTTTGAAACAACCAAGTCAACTCCACATCTGTTCTTTGAAGCCTGTGTGAATTTATTCAACAAATTGAGGGCAGACTACGTGAGGCACTGACTTAGTGACTGCAGGTACGCCGGGAGTCAAGGAGATACACGTTCCTTCCTCTAATCGTGGGTCAAGTCACTCATCAGCATGCACCCACCTGCTTCCATTGTCACCAGGCACTACTGAGAAAAGCAAAGCAGGATGAGAATGTAACGCCACACCGCGAGGAGTACACATGCTACTAAGGATGGTGCTAGGAAAAATGTTAGAAAGAGTGGGCTGACTTCCCCGTCCACAATGTGACACCCACCTGTCTTCACATTCTACCACAAAGTCAACAGAATAGTGTACTTGAGAAGAATTTATTGTATATTTCAAAATAACTAGAAGGGAGGGTTTTGAACCAATAAATGTTGAAGGTGTTGGTTGCGCTTATTACCCCAAGTAGTTGTTAAAAACTGTACAAGAATCACATTCAACTGTACATGAATCAAAACATCAGTGTAGTTCATGAATGCGTATGCTCATTATGTTGATTAAAATATTAAAGAATGCAAAGGAAAGTCCTTATGAAGCAATTACAGCTAAGAGAGACCATAATGCAGAAATGAAGTTGAATACTAACTGCTGTAAAGCAGCAGATGTGAAACAGGAGCTGGAAGAACTCGGCAAAGTAGAGGAAAAAGACAAAAGCACTGCGGAAATGGCAGCTGCAGGGGGACTGCTGCCTGTGAGACGACCCGTGCCGGCCAGGTGCTCTGACGGTCTCTCATGAGCACATGCAGAGTGTGTACTCACTCCCTAGCTTGGATTCCCACTCAATCATTCCATAATGGTGTGGTTCAAATCCCCTATGCCATTATTCTTTTCTTTTGGCTTGTTGATGTTTATTAGTTTCTGAGAGGCTTTGTTAAGTTGCCACTGTGACAGTGGATCGATCCATTTCTCTTCATTATTCTGCTGAGTTTCATGCCATTTACTTTCAGTAACATTGTTAGATGTGTAAGAGTTCAGAATCCCAATATCTCACTGAGATGTTATATATATATTATATACAACTGTAATAAAATAAATAAAAAGAAAAGACAGAGGTAAGATTCTACTAATGCTTTAGGAAGAGCTTTAATGCATATTAAGTTAAAAACATAAGGCACAGAGGAGTAAAATCACATAAAAATTTAAAAAGTCTTATAGATATTCATGTATTATAGATAAAATATCTCTTAAGATTCAAAGAATCTATCTCTGGTTAATTATGGGAAACAGATGTGGGGGTTGGGAAGAACTTTCATCTCTCATTTCTCCCTTCTTTCTTCTTCCAGAGAAAGGGTAAGGGACAAAAAGAGAAAGAGAAATAAAGGAGGGAGAAGGAGCATTCTTTTATCTTTTAAGAGATGCTTTTTGCTCCAGGATCCAACAGCATACATACAGAAGTTTCAGAGAAGGTCACTCAGACAGTCACATCCAGCCACCTGATCTCCAGGACTAGAGGACCGTTTCTGGGACAGGCTGGAGGACACACACAGCAGAGCTGGGCCTCTTTCCCTATGAGCACAGCTAGGTGGCCTCAGGGAAGAAGTAGGTCCTACCTGGCACACAGAACTAGAAGGTGTCTCTGGATGGTGATGGGATTTTGATTACAGCCTGTGCCTTGGGTCTGGTCTGGGCTGGCACTGCTTCAGGGTGGGGCACCAGGAGGCATCGAACAAGAACTGGGAGTTGAGCACCAGGAACAGGACACCCCCAACCCAGAAGCTGAAGTAGTCATCTCCCCACATCTGTTGGAACTCCTCCACAGTCTGGGTCCCGTCACAGTACGCAAGATTAAGGACTGTGGTTTCTTTAGCCAAACCCAGAGGGTGTGAATTTCTGAGACTCAGGTTCTTTCCCCATGTGAACAACCTACTCCCTCAGACCTGGAACACAGTCAGAGACCACAAAGGCACTTCACAGACCTTCGTCACCACTTTCCTTACCAGAGTTTCTAGAAGACCCCCAACGTCAGCCAGCTTTCCCTCTTCCCATGTATATTGAAGGTGGGTGGGTAATTGTGATGCCTAGTAACGTCGACTAGTGCTCCCACAGCCCAGGTACTGTTCCTAGACCAGGACTGCTGCAAATGCTCAGCCAGAAGGATGTCAGGGTTTGAAAGGGCCAACCAGCTCAGAGCACGACCTCTGACTATGAGTCCTAGGCATGAATGAAGGTCCCAGGGCCAAGGTGACTTCCCTCAGCTACCTGGACCTACAGATGAGAACATCTCCCCTTCTTGGTGTTAAGGCTCATTGGCCACTACCCTGAACATACTCACTGAGGCAGACACTGGGAACACTGAGGATGAGTTAATGAGAGAGAAAGCCTTACTCAATACTCAGGAAAGGGACCTGTCTAACAGTCACCGACAGCTCAAAGCTGAGAACTGCAGACAGTCATGGAATGTGTGTTTCCAAACCTCACAGGCATACTGGTTTTAGGGAAATCACAAATGTCCCCTGTCATGGTTTGATCCAGGTGTCCCCCCCCAAACAAATGAATGTGATCTGATTGATGGATCCTCAGCTGATGACAGTTTGGGTTTTACAACCTCGCTGGAGTTGTGTTGTTGGGGGGCG
>PVHP010004783.1:0-7500 GCA_004024765.1 Zapus hudsonius | reverse complement strand
GGCCAGTGCATAATTCCAGTTCTTCACTCTCAGAGGAAGAGCAATGAGAAGAGAACACACCAGAAAGACACTTAAAAAAACACACAAAACACCATGAGTAATGCCAAAGGGGGGGGGGAAGGGATGACTATATAACAAGATTGGGCTTGGAACATTGTGTTCTTTCTAAACAATTGCATTTCCACAAATAGAGTTCTATTCTAGGACAGATAACTTCCAAAGTTAGCATTTGGGGGCTAAAGATGTGGCTCAGTGGTAGGGTCTAGCTTAGCATGCCTGAGGCTCTGGGTTCCATTATTCCAAGACCTGAATGAAGTCTTGCACCAAAGGCAGTACTGGTCTTGGTTTGGTGTGCCTAGTTTATTATTCCCAGGTTTACATGGTATGTGTGTCCTTCAACTATTATTATTACTAGTTAATACTCCCCCAGGAAGTCAAGAAAATTATGGTTTTTTTCCTACTCCCAATTATTATAAAACCTTAAATGAGACATAAGTATACACCCCATATGCTTGATCCTTCCACAGTGTGTCATTTAGTGGTATTTATAAAAGTCAGTTTGGACCTCATCAAAATCAATTACATTTCAAACACTCCTCAAAGAAACCGTCACTCATATGCCCCATTCTCCAATACCCTGAGCCCTGACACACTAATCCTAGTGACTGCTGATCTTTTTTCTATAGATTAAGAATCTCACAGAATGAAAATCCCAAGATATGGTCTTTTGTGACTGCTTTTTGTCACTGAATCATGCTTTCGTGGTTCATCTGCAGGAGCCTATGTTAAGTGTTTTGCTCTTTGCTGCTCAGTGATATCCTATTGTAAAAATGAACCACATTCTACTGATCCATTCATCACTTGATGGGCATTTGGGTGTCTCTACTTTGTGGCTATTACAAACAATGCTGCCATGAACATACGTGCACACATTGTGTGGATGTGTTTCATTTCTCTCGAATACATACTCAGGAGAAAAACTGCTGGGACAGATGGTAACTGCATGCTTACTTGTTTAAGGAACTAGCAGATGGTCTTCCAAAGCACCAGTTTACATTCCTACCAACACACACGAAGGCCAATGCCTCTACATCCTCACCAACATTTGTTATTTCTCTTTTTTTGGTTAATCATACTCATATGTGTGAGGAGCTATCTCAATGCGGTTTTCAATGGCATGTACCTAATGACAAATAATGCTTTTCATGTATGTACTGGCAATTTACAAATTTTCAGAGAAATAGCTACTTAAACCCTTATGGCTACTTAAATCCACAACTCCAAATAATCCTCCATCCAAAAGCCATGATGGAATTTCTAATTCTCAAATCTGGTCAGCAGTCAGTACAGCAATGAGATGAGTGATGGGGCTATTCACAGTGAGTGCTGAAAACCAGTAAGACTAAAAACTATAGAGTGAGAAGGGGGAAAAGCTTTCTTCTTTGCTTGAGCCATGGGTACTTGGGCTTTGGTCATGGCAGAGACATCCACAGCATGTTGACAATTCTTCTGGTCCCACATGCAGAGGCTGAAGCTGAGGCAGACTTCAGAAAAGAACACCTCATCGACATGTGCCCATGCACTGCCCTTCAGCATTCCCAGTGCTGGGCAGTGGGGGGTGGCAGGGGACAGAGATGCTGAGCACAGGGAAGTCTGGTTGTAAGACTAACTACATCTTCAGAGGAGGTGGCCAAAGGCAATGAGGTGCTTTCAAAGGAAGAGAACAGCAGGGAGGGGTTGGCAGAAAGGTGATTTTATAGTTTTGATCAGAGAAATACTAAAGGCTGGATCCAAATATGTGCAGGTTAATTGTGTTTGAATGAGAAACTCGGGGGAGATCAATCCATGTCAGCAGGAATTAACATGGACTGAACTTGTTAGACTCTTCAGAGCTGACCATGGGGCTGTGGTGAGGTGTGAACACACATAAGAGAGACTATCCAATGGAACAGAACATTCCAGGGCACTTGGTCCATGTGACACTGCTCAAGGCTAACAACAGACAATGCAGTGTTTAGAGACAAAGATGTTCTCAGCCATCATATGCAGATCTGGTCACAGCCAGTCCCTCCAGCAGAAGGAAGCAGCACAATTCAGTTCTGCCTAGTCTTTGGCGTGTCTGTGGCCTGAAGAAGCCACTGTGTGGCTCCATCATACAGCTTCAAGTCTGGCTCTGGTGGACATGCCCCTAAATCTTTGCCCCATCTAGGATTTAGGGGTTTGTTTTATTTTCTTTTGATTTGTAAAGGAGTTTTACTATGCTGCCCAGGCTGGTTTTGAGCCCACGTGATCCCAACACCCTACCTTAGCCTCCTGAGTAGCTGGAACCTAGGTGAGCATGGCTGTGTTTGACTCACCATCTGTAACTGAAAATCTACTACCTAATAGAAAATCAATAGGGAGTTCCACAGTTACACTCCAAATACAGGCGGTGTTCTTTCAAGGCCAGAGGCAAAAATGAAATAGCCCTGGTCATTGCAGAGCTGGAAAACAGAAATTAGTTATCACTGGTTAGGTATTTGTTCAGCCACACCAACATCAATGTTATCTTGGCTTACAAGTAACTCACCGTGTTAGCAAGACCCAGGCAAGGAAGCAGGTGATGTCCGTGTAGTGTTGAATGAGTTATGAAGACGGCAGATATGGGGCCCTGAATACTGTGGGCACTCAGGATGGGGCAATGACCCCATAGGAGGAGGCAGCTGCCCCAAAGAAGCTACATCCCCAGAACATCAAAAGCCTTGGGATGAAGTGCAGCTTACAGAGAGAGGGCAGGGGATTGCCCAGGCAAAGGGAAGGACATGTAAGGCTGGAGATGCAAGAATTTAGCATACTTTTTGGAAGTGGCATTGTACAGAAGAGGCCACAGTACAAGTGAAGAAATGAGACACAGGCTGAGAACTCCTTCAGGGTCACATAGGTCAGCAGTGGTGGCTACCAGATAAAAGTATGGCTTGCCCGTCACACACAAACTTCAGATAAAGGGATCATACATCACATGAGTATTTGTAACCCTGTATTTTTGCTTCCGAAGTTTGCCAGCCCTCAAGTTAAGTGCCACCTGCACCGACCGATCCTGACTCCAGAGCTGGGGTTTTCAGCTACAGACAGAGAAGGGTATAAAATAGCTCCTGTAAGTCCCAAGAGCCAGCATTGGATGAACACTGTTAGGGAAGGGAAGAGTTTCTATGTTGGCAGGAAACATTATGATTTCAGGTGCAATCCCTTAAAGAGTGAGTCAGCACAACCACATTTCTTGCTGTGTACCCATGACACTAGTGACAACCAAACATTGCTGGTGAGGGCACAGGAAAGTAGGCACTCTCTCACATGACAGGCTGGGGTATAAATGAATTCCTTTATGCAAACTGCAAAATACACTTCACTCTGATCCAACATTTTAATATCAGGGAATTTCTCCAACAACTTACATAAAGAAAAAAAAACTAGTACAAACAAGATTTTTAAATAAATGAAAACCTGTCAGTAAGAGCATATCTGTGCTAGGAGGAAGATGAGGGGAATAAGGTGCAGAATTTTAAAAGGCCCCACTCTCAGATTTGAACCAGTGTTGATCCCACATTTCCCTAACCCTAAGAATAAGAGCCTCCTTATATCCTGTTCCCCGAGTCCCTCATTCCTGCTGGCCTACCTGTAGCCCTGAAGAGCTAGATCAGGAGAGTCCAACCTTTCTATTGCAAAATTACACTACCATCTATGAATCTTTTAGACCACATTCATAGCTACCTGAGACACATGCAATACCCAGGTTGCAGGGTTAGCCACACCTGACCTAGAAGGACACACAGAGGAAACTGAGGAAATAAACTGTGGTATGTCCATACAGTAAAATGCCGCACAGCCATAAAAAATATAGAGAGCAGGAAAGAAGCAAGATGAATACAGTGTGAATGAGCCAGATCAACAAATCATACATGCTTCATGGTCACAAATACAGTAACCACACACAAGCAGAGCACATGGTGTCTGGAGAATGTCTACCACACAGACAGTAACCACACACAAGTACACACACACTTTTCTTATAGAAAAGACAGATCAAGAAAGGAGAAATGAGTCCTTGGATTTCTCCTTTCTTGTGCCCAGGCCTACCCCAGCCAGCCAATGTACAGGGACAAAATTCCACTAGCAACCCACTATTAAAATTCCATCCATCTCAGAGACCTTCAAAACATGTTCTTTCCCCTATGGCGGCTGTTTAAGTAAGACACAGCAAACGGGTTTCAACTGTGCTCTGAATCCATTTACTGTTTCACTAACAAGAGCAAGCAACCTAATGTTCTCTGTAGAAAGCAGACAAGAAAGGATGTCACTTAGTTAAATAAAATAAGACCTCTATAATCTCTACTCCCTGTAGGCACAAGAACTCAAATGAGAACTGATCATGATACACTTAACCATTGCTGAAAATTTTAAATTAAATTGCAGGACAGACAACCTAGTAAGTGGAGGACCATGATGGGTTGGGGGGAGTGGTGGTGGTGGGAGACAGGGAGAGTTTCCTGACTTAATACAAACAGCAGGAACGGGAACAATGGAATCAATACAGCCTTTGAATAAGCAGACTCCAAGAAGTTCCTTGCCAGCTGAATGATTTCTGCAGCTGGGCCAGTTGCAGGGCAGGCCGAAGAGTGGAAGGCTTTCCAGGGGGCAAGAATGCTGCTGCCCTTTATCTAGTCCTTTCTCACCTGCCCCGTCTTCTTGGCAGTCCCGGATTCAGGGGCTTCTATGTGTGATTTCAGACCCCTAAGTGACTACAGTCCCCCAGCAGGGCTATGCAGCAGGGAATGAACTCCTTACTCAGTAGATACAAGTGGATCTGATCTAAAGTGGGATGAGCTGACTAAAGAAATTAACATAAAAGCCTTGGGATTCACTTATAACACCCATCCCTTGTTCCCTTTGCCCTAATTTCACTATCAGGATATCAACTGTGCAATCTCAATATCCTTCCATCATCTCAGTCCTTCCCTGGGACTTGCTGGAGCTTCTTCCAGAGAAGAACAATAAGGCCATGGTGCAGTTAAGGCATAAAAACATGCTCACTGCAGAGACTGGTATAACCCTTCCCACGAGGGCCCTCCTCAACGAGGTCATCCACTATCCTCTGCTTCAGTTCCTCTGGACTTGCCTTCTCCCTCCTGCACCTCACAACTGGCAAGACCACACTCAGCCCTGGCCACCGCTCATTGCTGGAAATCAATTGTAACTCTGCCTGGCTCCTGGCTTCCATGAGTCCCCTCTATCTGCTCTCCCATGGCCACCATCATGGGCTTTCCCTACCAACATTACTAGCCTTGTCTTCTCTCCCAAACCACAAACCATTTAAAGTCTCATGGGCCTCCTTCCATCTTCATCTCCCCAATCCTCACATCCACCTTCAGATGGTGTGTTGATGGCCATGGCACCCCAGACAAGACACACCTGAAAACTGCCTGTTTTTGAAAGTGGAGTGATTGCCTAGCAAGCACAAGGCCCTAGGATCCACCCATCCATCCTTACTATTTAGATACTATTGAAATGTGCCTGGGTAATTGTCCAGAAAGGTTTAAAAAAATACCTTCACATTCAAGACTGATTTGTTCAACAGAATGGTGTGTTTTTGTTACAAGTGAAGCATCCCTGACACTTTGCAAAGGCACAAAGGGCATTTCATGCTTCATCCTTACACCAGCTCTCACAGGACATGATGACTCTGGACATGTGTCTGTTAGGAAGTGATATGCATTACTTCAAAGCTAAATCATAAGGAGAGGCCTTTAAAATTTAATTCTAAGTGATACCTGAAAACGTAAGATCTGTGAGTATTTATAGGATGCCATGTGATGATATTTTGATGCATGTCTGTTCCCTTAAACATTTATCATTTATGGTAAAAACATTCAAAATCCTTCTAGCTTTTTGAAAACACAGTTTTACTACTTTGCTGTCATGTTATCTGGGGGTCCACAGTGTCATTCCTGCTGTTCTACTATGGACACTTAGAGAAGAACAAAGGGAGACTCAGTGGGTCACAGGAAGGGGCTGGCCAGGACTCAGGTAGGAGCTAGCTACACAGAGCCTGGACTCTCCCCCATGGTGAACTCAGTGCTCACACAAGCCTATGCTGAAGCTGTTGGGGATGGCGGGGGAGGAAGATGCTGCTCCATTCTGACTGTCCATGTAGCACATGCCAAGTGGACTACATGGAGTAAGGGACTCTTCCTGACTTCTGGGCTTACCAAGTATAAAATATGTGTGCAGCATTACTGAGTTTTAGATGCTACTGAAATGCACTTGGTTAATTGTCCAGATAGGCATTCCAGTGGGCCACACCACAGCTGCACTGTTTCAAGCCCTCCTGGCAGGTGATGGAGGTCATCGCAATTACAGCAGGCTTGGGATGTCCAAGCCACTTTTTGTGTTTAAGCGTTCCGGTTTGATGGAGTCATGTGACTTAATGAAGAGGCTCCACACTTTCCGAGCTTACTGTAATTCTGTACTTGAGAATGCTATAATGGGGATTTATTGACTTACAGTAGTTTGTCACTTCATAAATTATCCTCCCTCGTGGACCCAGTGGCACTGATGGAAAAGGCAGATACCAGCATCCCAGAACTGTCCCCACCTTGCAGATTTGTGGCACACACACTGGTAGCCACAGGACTTGTTTGTTACTGTTGTGTATCTCCACTAGCTCATCAGCCTGGCAAGGAGCTACTTCAACTACATAAAGGTCACTCTCAAGCTCAGGGTCCCTTCCCAAGCTGCACTGCTGACTTATTCCCTTGACATTTCCATTATTGTTACCAAGTTTTGTGTTTTTTCTACTGTTCTGCTCTGCCAGCCCAGTAACCTAACCACTATGTATAGCCCAGAGAACAATGATAACAAGGGATTTCAATATGATAAAGGAGAGAGATGTATTAGGTATGTTGTCTTTCTTTAGCGGGCTGGTAAAGATAAAATTATGTGATTTCTATATACAGAAATGCTGTTACCTTAATAAAAGTAAATCAGTAGATTGAGAGGTATATGAACTTGATGCATGAAGAAACAGGGAGATGAAGGTACCTGCAGTTAGTTATACTCTTGACACCCTCTCTTCTCCCCTGCCAAGAAGGAGAGAGGTGGGTCAATCATAATTTGGCTTTGACCAAGTAAAACAAGTAATTCTCCTGGACTGCTTGAAAATCCCTCCATACGAATAAATAACAAATATGACGTCAGCTGCCACATATGGAAGCCTTAATATGTGCTGAGCACTAAAGAGAAATTCTCAAACTGCTTTGCCGCACATGACAGGCCCTTTATAATGTACAAGACACTACATTCCAAGGAAGAAGTATGGTTATACTGGTGGTTCTACAGTGCAGGAGGTGAACTTCAAGAGGAGCTGAAGCAGAGAAAGGAGAGCATTCTGGGTGCCTACGGTCAGTGAGCCCAGAGAATCATAGCACCAAGGGTGTGTGTGTGTGTGTGTGTGTGTGTGTGTGTGTG
>PVHP010004782.1:0-67828 GCA_004024765.1 Zapus hudsonius | reverse complement strand
TTTTTTTTTTTTTTACTTCCTGGTCTTTGTGATCAGACATTCTTTAGGGAGGGGGAAGTAAGTCTAAAAATGGAGTCTGCTTTATAAAATGGAGTCTGCTTTATAAAATGGATTCTTCAAGACCACTATGTAACACAGATGGCCGTTCTTTGTCTCTGAGGTTTCTAGTTCTTTGATCATTCTACAAGCATTCTTTTCTCTTCCTTACGTCTTCCTCCAAATCAGATCATTGGTTCTGCTTTTCTAGCAGCAGAGACAACAAATACCAATTTGTTTAGATTCTGTCAAAAACAAAAGCAAGCAAAGCCACATTGGAGACATAGGAATTAAAGCTTAGGACATGGCTTCTCTGCTCATTCTGACGTCTTTGCTTATTTCTAGTTTCCCAGTGTGGTTTGCATTGTGCAAAAGCACAAAATAAGTTTTCTTTCAACCTTTCTGTCTACTGACTTCTCTGATGAGCTGCACACCCTTTGGGGTGTTTTCAGATGAGGATCTGCCTAGGAGGGTGTGAGTGAGCAGCTAGTGGCCAGGAGCACCTCCTCCCAAAAGTCTTCTTGCAGTGTGGGAAGCAGGAGCTGGCTGCAGAGGGCATCACAGATAACATGAGGTCATAGAGCAAAGTGTTTCTCACCCATCAGAAGGTATATGTGAGTATGCACTGGGGGAGAGGTGGGAGGTAGACATACCACTGTCCTTTCTTTGCTCATTCGAGTTTATCAAGAGCTAGAATGTGTCCTTGATTTTCCGTTCATGTATCTCTAAAATACGTACTATTTGATGTCTTGGATGATGCCATGAAATTTAACTAATTGATATTTAAAACACACTTCATATGGATATGCAAAACATGGTTTCCTTAATGCTTCAACTTTCCAGATAACTTTAAAGAAACCTGCCTTGAGTTATTTTACTGTAAAAAAAAAAAAAAAAAAAAAAAAAAAAAAAAACCTCTTAGTGACAGATTTTTTTTTCTTTTTTCTTTTTTGTTTGTTTGAATTTTTTTTTTCATTTTTTTGTCTTAGGTAGAAACTTTGTATGAGCAAATCATATGTTGCTACCACCATTGCCCTGCCCCCATTCCAGGGAGGGTCCTCCTCAGTGGGATGGCTAGTATGCTCCAGGGGATTGAGGGCTATGTGCTGTGCTAGCAACAGTCAGACATTGGAGAGGGGGGAGGTGGCAGTGCCTCTGGATATTCCTCCACCATGACTCTTACAATCTTTCTGCACTCTTCTTCAAAGTTCCCTGAGCCAAGTCTACTTTAGTGTTGAGCTCTTAGAAGCTTCTAGATTTCTGCTTTGGATCATTTGGAATATCCTCAGTGTCTGTCTTTATCACCTTGGTCAGGTTGTTGGGCTCACTATTTATTTACTTTTGGATTTTCTTTTTATTAAGTAAAACCTTGGTATGCACAAGTCAAGTGTTGGAACTGTTTCCCTCCTCCCTGCCCCTTCTGCTGAGAGCCCCCCCCCAACCATCAGTGGGATTGCTAGTATATTCCTTGGAATTGAGGGCTGTGTTGTGTAAACAGCAGTCAGTCATTGGGGGGGGTGCCTCTGGGTATTCCCCCACCATGACTCTTATAATCTTTCTGCCCCCTCTTTCACAAAGCTCCCTGAGCCACCTTGAGTGAGTTATAGGTTTCAGGTTTGGAGGGTTTTTAGTATCCTCATCACCCTGGCTCAGATTGTTAAAGACAGATTTTTATATTACATGGCTACCACAAATAGGTTTTATTGTTTCTTCTAGAAAAAAAATATAAAGAGGACCGATATAAAATCAAGTGAAATATTAAATAGTGGCTAGGTTAGATTTATGTGGTGATTAAAATATCGTTATTGACTTACTAGTGAAAGCCCCCACTTTATTACACAATTAAGTTCTAGATGATTTCCATTATTTCGTGAAGCTTATTGCAATGCTGGTCTGCTGAAATGTTTTCAGATGAAGCTTATTTGTCAGTCAGGTTTACTTAAGTTAAAACCATCTATTTAATTGTGTGGCTGTGTCAGTTACTCTTGGAATGTCATCCTGTTCTTCTTTAGTATCTGCCTGTTCCTTCTCAGAGCACAAATACAGGTGCCCATGGGTCACTTCCTTCCCCTAACCTCATCTAAATCTTCACTGAAAGTAAACTTTGTCTATCACACACTTGCTTAAATGTTCTCTGTAAGAAAATTCTTGGTCACAAAGAAATTTATGAATTTCAATATATTCATAAATAATCCTATCTTGGTGTTTTTAATACATTCATTTACAAATATATAAACAGATTTATTTTTACTGGGCATATTATACTATTATCAAACTCACATATTCCCAGGTCACAGCTTTTAAGTACCACTGAGGCGAGTGGGAAAGATATGTATATTGGCTCTCAAACCATAGTCACATTATTCTCTGGGCAGTTTATGTTCTGCTGGGCTTGTCTTGTAGCCAACAATCTTATCATCAGGTATATAACAAATTATTGTTCCAGAAATGAGAAGTGAATAGAGGGGAAACCAATGCCAGTTTTCACTGCCAGGAGTGGAGTAACATGGGAGAAGGTGACACATGTCGGTCAAGCATTGGTCTGGCAATGGCATCTCTCCTGATGTTTGCATGTTGGGGGTTATGATTTCAATTGTGTTCAACACAGATGGCTCCTGTAAAAGTATTTGGAAAAGGTAAACATGCAATGAGGGGAAAAGACTGATAAATGGTGTAGCCTTAAGTGGGAGAAGGTAACAGATTTGCTAAAAGTCCGAGAAAAGGGAGTGGTGGGACTGGAGAGATGGCTCAGTGGTTAAGACCCGAGTTTGACTCCCCAGTACCCATGCAAAGTCAGGTGCACAAAGTGGCACATGTATCTGGTGTTCATCTGCAGTGGCTAGAGGCCTTGATGTACCCATTCTGAACCTAGCATGGAGTTTCAGTTCTCTAGCTTGCCTCAGGAAGCCAGCCATGTGTGCCTGTGTTGCTCACACATCACCATCACCAGCGTGTTCTCTTTGCTCTGCAGGGTGGTCTCACTCACGGGCTCACAGAGATGCACCTGGCTCCTGGTAGAGCAGCCCTCTTTTGCACTATTGCCCATATCTGCCATTCTGCTCCATATCTAAAGGCAGAGGCAGTTTATTCTGTTCTGGCAGAAGTTTTGTCTCAGGGTTTAACCTTATGCCTTAGGATCTTCTGACTGTCTGCAGGTCCTTTATTTATCACACCCGCAGAGCCTGTACATCTTCATGTCCACGGCATCATCAGATGGGCATTTGGAGGTCAGGATGCTGCTGACCATGACACCTTCTAAGGAAGCAGACAGGGCCCAGCTATCACATCCAGCTTGTGTTTGGACACATGTGTCAGGTGTGCTCAGCATCAAGCAGGTGTGCAGTGGCCAGGCTTGGTTCCACAAGGAGAAAACACTGTCTACAGTGCACAGGATGTGGTTTCCTCATGGCTTTTAGAGGAGGGAGATCAGTCATGTCAGGGAGACCTTGGACCTGGAGCAGAGTTACTTTGGTAGCACAATGATTGATATTGGGCTCAAAGGCAGAACTATAAAGCTGAGTGCATTCTGCTTTAATCATTCTAAAAGTTCCCTCTTGAGCTGACTTGCTGATCTTCTGTATAGACATTCATTATTTGTGGAAATGAATTGGATTGAGAACTAAAGTTTTCCATCTGTCCTCTACACACACACACACACACACACACACACACACACACACACACACACACACAGCATGTGGGACAGAAAACAGCATGGCATCTCTGACTTCCAGACTCTTTGGGAACAACTGGGGCTCAGGAATTTCTCTAACCTGCTCAACACTGAACTCACAGCCAGGAAGCACTAAGACTCCCCAAAGCTAAAGAAAGGAGTCTCACTCTGGGTACCAGGGTTAAAACTTGTCTCAGTTAAAAGCACCATAGCCTTCCTGCCCATGGTCTAGGACCCCTTGCCCTTTTATCACTTCTTATTAACTCTCCCTCCTCAACTCTCCTGGCCCTCTCCTGCCTCAGTTTCTTCCTGCTGCTATGTCTTACCCTTCTAACACCTCACTCTAGTTCCCCAAATGTTAGTTTCAGGACAGATCCCTCCTGTGTTTCCCTGGCCTCTCCTAGACCACCTGCCTGTAGCCCCTTTGGCTGCCTCCCAGGCTCTGTCTCAGTGCTATCAGCTCTAGGGGCCACTGCCCATCCCATCTCACTCTCAGTGAATCTTGGGCCTTCTCTCCCAAGGGCTGTATGACCATGCTTCGCCTATTGACCCTCCTGTCCATTTTCCCTATGCATCAAAAATGTTTTCACATCTTATGTCCTGTCGCAGTCAGCCACACGCTGCTGGGATGAATCTTCAAACCAGGCACAGTTTATGAGGAACAGATTTATTTGTAGCTATAGATACAGGGGAAGTTCTGTAACAGCAAAAGAGGCTGGCCCTCTTTCACAGGTACAAGCAGAGAGAGAAACTCATCACCAACACCATACATACACTAGCAAACAGGCAGGCAAGGCAAAGAGAATTTCTTCTCCTTTATATAGCTTTAGGGTGGGGTCTTGCAACCCTATCCCAGACTTAATGGCTTCCTAAGTCTCTGGAATTTCCTTCCTGCACTGCCCACACAGGAAAGGATGTTTACTTCTAGCTCCTTTGAGCTTCTTTACATCCTGCCCCCTACTGAGAGGATGCTTTCCAGTAAACATCCTGAGAGAACCACCCAAGATTACTTGAAAGGTCAAGTTGACATCAAAACTTAACCATCACATGTCCTTACCACCATAGGATGGAGCCAAAACAAAGCTTCCTAGTTATTGCTTGAGAGGGTGAGAAGAGAGCAACAAGTGTCCCTCCCCTGTGAGCACCAGCAGCAGCACTCAGCCTGATGCTGAACGCTACCATCATTCAAAGACTGAGTCCAAGAAACACAGTGTCATTTATGAGGGAGATGAAAGTCCCACAACAGGAGTTCCAGAGAGACAGTTCATCTAGAGAAGGAGAATCTGGGAGATTGGGGTTGCTTTCAGACACCCAGAATGGGCAGGGGACATTTGAGGAAGTAACATGGCTGATGGATCAAAACATGTGGAAGGAATCAGGCAGTGGACAGACAAAAGAGCTCTTCACCAGGGGCCTCACCATGGTGATGCAGAATCACATCTGCCTTTCCCCATTAGCAGCAGGCCACACTCACAAGTTCCCAAGAAAGAGCCTCCCATGCCTATAAGAGGCAGGATCTATTATATGCATGCTAGTGACCAATCCAGCAGAGCATTTGGGTCTGTCCTGAATCAGACATATTCACTGGGCTCCTACCTGGACATAGTCAAGAAAGGCTTACCAGAGGCCCTTAGATATCTCAACAGGGGACCCCCACAACTCACAGTCAGACAAACAGTGCCAGGAAGACTCTATTGCCTGACTGAGGGTGGTGTGCCTGCCTCATCTTTGCTGTGTTTGAAAATAAGTTGATTTTCCTTTAATTGCCTTTCAACTTTCCTGGTTGTACAAATATCCCCAAATTTGTAAATGATGACAGTCTGTTTTTAGTGGGGCAACATTCATCTTTAGAGCATAACACTTGTTTTTGAGGTATAATACAAAAGTCCAGCTAGCTCTATGTTCAAAAGTCTGCATTCTACAGCAGAACATTTAGGGTTGAAGTCAGATAGGACAGTGTTCAGATCCCAGGAAAAGACCTGAGCCCCAGAAACTAACATTAGAACCTTGAGTTCCACTCTTCTAATCTGAACACAAAGATGAAATTGTTCTTCCTGCATTCAAATTGTCTCCTCTGGGGAGGAGGGTCACGGTAAGTTTCTAGAAGTACGAGTATGTTGGGGATTCCACTGCCGGCTGTCAGATCAGGTGTTTGTATGGGATGCACCTGTGTATATTACAGCACTATTCCTTGAAATAACCTGAGGACTTATTTCCAAGACTTCTCAGGACATAGCAATTGTTTTTAGAGCACACTAGCTGTTGCGGAGATGGGCATATTCCAAAAAAATCTCTTTCTTGTGTCTACAAAGGAGCAAATTGCACTTAAAGGGACAGGATAGGAAGTAGAGACTTATTTCCCAGACCCAAGTATGGATCCTGCATGGATATTATCTTAAATCCAACAGGGTGTAGCTTTACCTCTGTGAGCCAGCAGATGGGCCTTATGAAGTTGCCCAGGAGAGGGATTTCCAACCTTGGAAGATCTGGCTTGCATTGGACTTGTGTCTCTAAGAATTTCTGGTTGTGCTTGGTCCTAGATTACTGTGACAATTGAAGGTCATGCTGTAATTCAATCCCCTTTTGGATGAATTAAAAGAGAGGACCAAGTTTGGGACAGAGCCTTATTTCTCACTGGATACAAGCAGCAGAACAAGATGAATGAGGTTATTCAACCAGTTAGCCTCAAACAGTGATACTGCCAGAAACCAGACCCTATCATCTTGTAAATATCATACCTGGTCCTCCCTCTTAATTTGGTTTCAAAGTCCTAAATGGAGACATGTCCAGGATGGGTTTCTGAAAATCTCCAGAGCATACTGCTCAGGTGAGGGGGTAAAGAAATCTTGGTACAAATCAGCGTCTCTGAAAATTTTCCAGCATGGCGAGGGAGCCTGGGCTGAGATAGTAAGTCCTTTCTCTGAAGTCCCTCACAGCTTAATTTAATTAGATTGTAGCCAAGAGCACTGGTTGTAACGCTTCTATTTCTACACCTTCATTTATTTCAGGGCTTAATCCAACTCTTCAATTAACACTCCCATCAAGGAAAGAGCTAGCCCAATTAGCTTTTATTAATTATTCTCAACTTGAGGCATCTCTCGGCTATTTGCTATCACCACTCTGATGGATAGTGTGGGAAGGGACAAACATGGAACTGAAAATGTGTCCGAAATCCAAGTCCAAATGGCTTCCTAGAAATCACACTCACAGGGGCCAGCATGCTTTCTTTGTTGTCATCACAGCCCGGAGTCTCCAGGGAATCATTCTCATAGATCAGGTAACCCAGAACTTACAAAGCAACCTAAAATGGGCATTCCTAACCATTTTTTTAAGTTCTCTCAAGTAGCCTTTAAAGGTATGTCATGTATCCTCTGGGTATGGTTGGAGAAAATCGGTTTACTTTTAAAGGTTTACTTTAAAATATGCTCTTGTAGAGTAAGTAGAATTAATGCTGTTAACTCCCCTGGTCCATTTTCTGTTGCCACAGTGTGAGTAAGTAACAGCATAGAGGCTTGTATAGCTCCTGGGTCTGGAGGCTGAGAAGTCCAGAGGCGACACTGGGCTGTGGTGAGGGCTTCCAGCTATGTCATGAGATGAGAGAAGCTATTACCTGAGAGACAGAACAAGCATGCTCACTCTGGGAGCTCTTCTTCTTCTTATGAAGTCGCTAATATCAGCATGGGGCCCCACCCCGGGACCCTATCTAATCATAATTACCTCCCAAAGGCCCCATTTCCACATACCATTAGCATGTCGAGCAGAGGGTTAGGATTCCAGAACATTAACCTTGAGGGACACATTCATAGCGTTTCTCTAAATTGCCGGGTCCTTGTACCACATCCTTGTACAGCCTATATGGCTTGCTTTGTGGCACAACCACAGCATGTTTGACTCCATATGATAGCCTATAAAGTAGACATCACTTGTTTTTAGTCATGCAACTCAAGTAAGTAGTGAAACACATGTTAAGTTCTAGAAAACCTTGCTTACTCTGAAAAAAAAATTGTTACTGTTTTTATATTGTCCTTCCTTGACCCCTAGACAGTATGCACCTTCTGAGCCTGTTCCTGTGGACTGTTTTCTTTCTTGGAGCCAGTGAGCTTCAGAGGTGGGAGGGCCTTGGGGAGCCACAGTGGCATGCCTCCAGGTGGACAAGACATCCTTTCTGGGCCAGGCCTAAAATCTTAGGGTCTGGGGCTCCACAGATAAAGCCATGGAAATAATGTAGGGGTACTTTTGGACAAAAGCACAGGGAATCCATAGACAGCTTCCCAGTTCTGCATCTCACCAATGGGTTTCTGTTCTCAGCATTTATGGTACACAGCAAAGATCTAAAGCCATAAAGACTGTTCTAGGCACCGGACTTCTTTGAGGAAGACTACACGTGGGAGGGAGAGAGGCAGTGCTCTGAGAAGTGAGAGTCTCTGCTGACACATGCCATGCTCATGAGCCATCAGCAAGAGAAGTTGAAGGTCAGCAACATGTACCTCTGTACCTTCCCTCTGGAGTACTCAGGGGACATGAGGCTCATGCATCCACTCACCTGTCTCGTTTGTGGGCAAACTGGTACTGGGGCACCCTACTCATAAGACTATGGCCTTCTCAGTGTGCTTGGTGCAAATGGGCTCCAGCAGGAGGATAGCAGCAAGCAGCTCTGGACTAAGCCATCAGTATGGGGAGGCAAATCAGGGCAATAAAATTCTCTTGATTTTTAAGCTAAATGAACACACTATTAATAGCACCAACCTTACAGAGAGAAAACACTTAAAATCATTGATAGAAGACCAAGGTCACATTGAACAAAACCACACACTCTTAACTGTAGCCCACTATTCTGTGCAGTGGTGATGGGCCTCTGTGGTATTCCATGGAAAAAGAACGGCAGGTATCATCTCCCAGGCAGGGATTTGGCATTTGCCTCAGTGGTAGAAGAGATGGTCTCGACAGTCATTTTGTGTGGATCTGCACTACTGAGCCACAAGGTGCCATACTTACCTGCATGGCCCTAGTGCAGGCCCTGGTTTCTCCATCTGCCACCTGGAGAACCTTAATCGTGTCTGTTTCCTTGTGAAAATGGAATAATGCCCTAGAGTTATTTCACCATTGATAAATAGCTAGTAATTGGGAAGTTTAAGATGGTTATTGGAACATGGTAAATGATTTTGAAATATTTACAGGTTTGTTCAGTCAGCAAATCTTTACTGAAAAGCCCCTATATTCCGAGCCTTGGGACACCGAAGAGAATACTGGCCATAGAGCAAAGCTGAGGTAACCACCTTATCGCTGGCTGTCTTGTTCTACTACTCTTCATGGGGCACAAGCTCTTGAGAGGGGCAAAGCCCATAGAAATCTCCTGAAGGAAGGGGAAGAAGTCTATGTCACCAAACCAAAAATTCATGCAAAGCACAGGTGCTAAGTTGGCTTTTAATGTGATACCCTCCACACTCACCAACAAGCTCCACACACATATATAATACCGCAACTCACACAGTACATGCCTATACATATGCATCACACAACATCCCCACCCCAACCCACTGGCTCCTTTATTTCTGCTCCAGCCTCTGCATCACAAGATAGCCTGTCCACACAAATCTGGTCTTTTGACCAGTGATCTTGTCTTGCTTCTATCTTCTTTCAGACTTGGCCTTGGACTTTGTTAGTAACATTTTCCTCTTGCAGGTATTTTCTATGACCAACTATCAAATTCTGCCTTTCTTGTCACCATGCTCTGTTCAGTTAACTGGGCTTCAGGTCTTCATGTGTTTGTGGCTAAGAGCAGCTTCACCTCAGGGCATAGGAGGTCTGAAACAATCTCATATTCCTGAATCTTCGGAAAGAGCTACAACGCTCCTGACCTGTGTGTAGCTCCACATCCCCAGGTGACTCAGTACCTCCACCTAGGGTACTGTTCTCATCTTCAGGATGATGCAGCCCAGCATCCTCCCCTCATGTCCAAGGATACCCTGTGAGCTGTTCTCCCCTTCAGCACTCTCTTCATGTCTAAGGACACCCTGGGCACCTTGCATCTCCCTAGGCCTCCATATCTAAGGACACCAGAGGACCTTATATCTCCCTAGGCCTCTATGTTTAAGGATACCTTGGGGACTGTTCTCACTTTCATGATTCCTCCATAGCATCCTGACCTCAGGACACCCCAGGCACTGGTCTCATCTTCAGGATGGTCCCCAACCCTCCCTTTGTGTCTAACAGCACATTCTTTATGGCCATCAGCTCAACACACCTTTAGGAGATGCACTTCTCAGCCTACCTTCTGCTCTGTTTAACCCGCCATGCTTTCTCTGCTGACCCAGCACCTGCTCTGACTTCCTCCACCTGGCATATTACACTAGTGTCACAACGTGCCTCACACAAGAAGGCAGAACGTAGAAACCAGGAGACCAGTGGCTTCCCTGCACACTGCACATTTGTAAAGAAAATAGAACAGTCTGTCTTTATGCCTGTAGGTGTAGCGATTTGGGAATTTTTTGGGTTCTTTTGCCAATGTACTGATAATTTGGGGCTATCTTGACTTCTGGGCCAATGAATTTTAAAAAATGAAATCTATAGACCAGAAAATAAGGATCAGAAAATTCTTACTTTAGCTCAAAGCTTTAGGAGGGAGAAGAGAAGGGGGCTTAATCCCAGAATGGAAGAGAAAGAAGCAAGGAGATGCTCTTGCCCAGGGAGGCAAGTGGGGTTTGAGAAGCCCACCTCAAGATTCAGGTCAGGGTATTGTATGAGCACCATAGATGGTCAACCTGTTTAGTCATTTTAGTCCTGATGCCAGGATTCTGGGGCCAGGAATTTTGGAAAAGGGCAATCTTTTCAGAATCTTAATTTTCTAGGAAAGGCATAGAAGGACTGACTCTAGAGGGGAGAGGTAAGGTAAGGCTTATAGTAAAGTATATTATAAATCCTCCCCTCCAGGCCCAAGGAAAATTCCTGCACTTAGCCAAGGGAAAGCTATCTACTTTGGGTTCCTGTCATCCCTAAGCTGTCTAAAAATTCTGATCTCCTCTTAGTATGTAGAGTATATTTTTTAAAAGATTGTGCTGAAGTAGACATAGTATGGTACATTGGTGGTAAGGATGTTCACATTATTGTTTACCATCACCATTGCCTTAGCTCCCTGTCAGGAAGTTTCTAGAGGCTCAGAGCAGAAGTGAGCTGTGGAACCACATAGGTCACAGGGAGGAGGAAGTGCAGGACTGGATAAAGATGGACTACAGATGGCACTCATGTAAGCTAGCTGGGCAGTGGGACCAAGTGGAGCTGGGGCCTCTGGGACACTTAGGAGCACTCTGTCTGTCTGTCCTTTTAGGCACACGTGAGGCACTCAGATGACAGATCAGTGGGGGTGTTGCCATGACAGCCCTTCTCTTTATGGTGTCAAGTAAAGGTTTTCCATTCTTCCTAAGTCTAGTGCTCTTGGTAGGTTGTTGGGCCTAGATTTCCTGGTATTATATTAATGTGTCCATGTGTTCCTATGGTTTTTGATAAGTTTACAGGGTAGTATCTGCTTACTTTTCATGAATAAGTTACTTGTTAGACTGTGTGTCCTAAGTGGTACTGCAGACGGTGGTGTTTATGTACCTGACAAGGTGCAGAGGCATTCTGCCTCTGCCTTCCCAGTCAACATGAAGCCAAATGCTTCTTGTAAAATGGAGTCTCCCAGGGCAAAGCACAGCTTGAAAGCCACTGTTTCACACAGTCTCTAGTCACTTGGACTCTCAACTGATCCCAACAGCTTTTCTATTCCTATACAAATGTATTTGGGGTTTTTTTGAAAGGGTTGTATTGGGTTTCTTGATAACCTTGAGTAGCCTAACATCTCAGTATTTAATCTTTCAATCTGTAAACACAGGATGCCTTTTCATTATTTCTGCATTCTTTAAGATCTTTCAGTCCTATTTTCTGGTTTTAACTACGCAAGTCTTTTTACTTCTTTGGCTAAATATTTTATTCTTAAACATTTGATTCAATGGTTAGTATCCTATTCTTTGTCATGTGAGGTAAGCACGATTATCTCCTTAGTGCTCTTTCTTTTCAGGTTGTGTATGGTTGGCATGTAGACGCTAAAAGGATGTCAGCACTGTTCTCTAGCCATCAACTTTGTACAATTTGGTTGCTAGTTCTAACTATTTCTGGTGACTTTAGCACTTTCTGCATTTGTCATGTGGTTTGTAAGCAGAGATAATGTCCCATCCTTTTTTTTTTTTTTTCCAGTTTGGGTAGTTTTTGTTTTTCTTTTCCTGGCAGGGCTGCTGGTAACCCATTGAGTATTAGCAGTGAGGGTGGCTTATTTGTCATGTTCCTGACTTTAGACATAAAACCTTATGTTTTTCCCCATTGAGTATGATGTAAGCTATGGCCTTTACTTACAGCTTTTCTTCCATGAGTGGAGTTTCGTTCTATTATAGTTGGTTTTTCATCTGAACGTGAGAAGGTGTTGAAATTTGCCAGTACCTTTTTTGTATTAGGTTAGATGCTAAAGGTTTTCCTCTTTTACTTCTTAATGTGATGTATGGCATGGATTAATTTCCTTCCCTATATTAAACCTTTCTTACTTTGTGGAGGCAAATATCCCTGTCATGGTGAAAAGTCGTCTTAATACACTGTTGAATACTGTTTGTTAGTGTTTTATGTTAAACTTTTGCACGGATATTCATAAGAGACACTGGCTGTAGTTTTCTTCTAATGGAAAATCTATGGCTTTTTGGTACCAAGGTCAAGGCTGATCTCAGAAGATGAGTTTGGGAATGCTTGCAAATCTCAAGATATTAGAGTTTGAAATACATTTGTGTGAATTCTATAGGTGCTTGGTAGGATTTACCAGGGAAGCATCCAGTTTATTGCTTTGCTTTACTGTGTTTTGGGTACTGGTTGTAGGCCTGGCAACCTTACTGGTTATAGATTTCACACTGTCTATTTGACAATGACTCAGAATTAGTAAGTTGTGTATTTTATGGGAACTTATCCATTCCATCCACTTACTCTAATTAATTTGTGCAAAATTGGTTAAAGTACTTTTCCCAATACTTTTAGTTATGTTCTTTCTTTGAGTCATCTCTTTCTTTTACTTCATCAATAGTATTGCTAAAGGATTGACTTTTTATCTTTTGAAAGATCGGGTTGTAATTCATTAATTTCCTATATGTTTCTATTTTCCCTTTTAATACTTATTTATTTATGTGAGGGGGGAAGAGAATGGGTGTAGTGGCAGGGCTTCCTGCCACTGCAAACAAACTCCAGACACATGCACTACTTTGTGCGTCTGGCTTTACGTGGGTACTGAGGAATTGAACCTGGGCTGTCAGGCTTTGCTAACAAGCACCTTTAACCACTGAACTATCTCTCCAGCCCTTCGATTTTCTTTTTAACATCTCTGCTTTAATCTTTATTATTGCCTTCTTTCTTTAGATTTTAGTTTGCTCTTTTTGTAGTTCATTAAAATGTAATGTCGGGCTGGAGAGATGGTTCAGCGGTTGGGGCACTTGCCTCCAGTGCCTGGGGCCCCTGGTTTGGTTCCCCAGGACCCACATGAGCCAGGCCCACAAGGTGGTGGCCCTGGTGCGCTCTCTCTCTCTCTCTCTCTCTCTCTCTCTCTCTCTGCTTGAAGATGAATAAATAAAATATTTAAAAAAATAAAATAAAATGTAATGTCAAACTGCTGATTTGTGTGTGGGACGGGTGGGGTGTGTGTGTGTGGGTTTGTGTTTTAATGTACATACTAACAACTGTAAGTCCTCCTTTAAGCACTGTGTTCACAGGGTTCAGCATTCTGGCACACCTTTCGGGGGAACACAGTTCAGCACAACCCAGAAGAAATGTAGAAACCTAACACTGTAGCTCTGATCTCCTGGTTTGGAGACAGGACTCCAGGTGGGGAGAGTGGTCACCTCCACTGGGCTAAAGCAAGCCATGCACATGCTAAATGTGAGGAAGGCCACCCTCTCACCAGGCTGCTTGGGGGAGAGGGGTCAGTGTGTAACACCTAGCATAGCTCCTGCTGTTCAGGCAGTGTGCTCAAAGGCTGGATGTCCCATTAGAACTTTGCTGTATAGATACACTTCCTTATTTCCTACAGTCTTATCAGCTAAAGCAGGTTTCATTCCAGAACCTACTCACCTTTATCCCTCAGGGACTCCTCGTAGGCCACAAGATATAACTAGGAAAATCACTCAACAATTCAGTGTTCTCACCTGTGCAGGAGCCCTGCCTCACAGGACAGGGAACATGCCAGGCCCTGTGACTGCCAGGAATGAATCCACAGCTCTGTCTGCTTCCACTGACAGCTGTGAGGTTTTGCTGGCTTCTTTAGTCCCATTCCTCATTCCTCATACTTCCTCCCTCAGCCATTTACTTCTCATTATCCTTCCTTTAGTCGCTCTTTCACGTTCTGGATGATTCTTACAAGGCCAATCTGCACGCCATTGTTTATTTAATGCTACCAGAGCATGAATTTTTTTTTTAATTTGAAAATGAACCTGAATGTATCCTTTCAAACCACATTCTATCACAGCTTAATTTAGTTCCCAACTCACTGTCCTACAAGAAGCCATTTTAATTTTAATTATCTTGATTTTCCGGCTGCTGCGGCCCATGTAATTTTCTAGAGTGGTTCTCAGAGATGACAGACAGGTATTGAGAGCCTTTCTGATTGCACTTTCCTGGGCCTGGAAGCCGTGATTGGTGGCCATGCTCACTGTGCCAGGAGAAGCTAACAGATGAAGCCTAGAGTTCCTCACAGTGCTCAGCTACAGCCTCAGTGCCTACAACCGTTCTGCCCGTCATACTGAAAGTGACAGTGGACTCATGGGCTCTTTACTGTGGCTTTTGAGTGAGGCACATGCTGGGATGATGAAAGGAGCCTGCAGGTCTCTTGTGGTTGTCAGGGATTCGTGGGAAGGGTTGAGATTGTCAGCCCTTCACATCACCCAAAGAGAAAAGCATGCTGGGCCTTGCATGGGCCATGGCTTCACAGCTGTCCTACATACCTGTGTAGGCTTATAGTGGGCAGAGCCTCCCCATGCACTCTCTTTCGTGTTCGGGTTAGAGGCCTGCATAGCACAGTAGGGCTTTGAGGTCTGGGAAGTGCACCCATCTTTGACACAGGATCTCTTTCCTTTACAAATGAACTTGCAGACTGCAAACAAATACCGGACTACCTGGCCCATGAGCTTCAGATTCTCCTGGCACCACCTTCCATTGTTGTAAGAACCCAAGGATCATAGGTATATGAACCACTTAGCCTGCTTCTGCAGGTTGGAATTGAACCCTGGTAAGAAGGCTTTGTAAATAAACACCTTTAACTGCTGAGTTCTCTCCCCAGCCCTTGGGAAAGATATTATGTAAGCTGGGACTTCATACAATTTGCTTCAAAAAGCAAGTATGAATATATTCTAGCAAATGAAAAAAAATAACTTTGCTAGGGAGATTTAGCACTGTAGCAAGGAAACCTAAGATAGAAAGAAATAAAAAGTAGACATGTTAGGCATGTAAACTATTGTAATGGAGCTAAAATCTGAGCTGATGAGCTGGGCAGCAGAGAAAAGAAACCATAGGCCAAATCTATACTCAAAGAAACCATTGTGAGCCATGAAGAAAACACAAGTTGATGGGAAGATCCATTTAAGAGGTATGGGTTATTTTATCTGTGAGTGAAGACTCAAGGAGAAAGCAGGATGGACTGAAATATACTCGAAGAAATTATGGCTCAAATTTTCTAAATGTGGTGAGGTTTGTATATTTGAGAAGTGAGCACACCCCAAACAAGTACAACCAGAAAAACCCACCTCAAGAGCAGCCATGATTAAACCTCTGTGCAAAAAGATCCTAGAAATAGCCAGAGAAAAAAATAATAGGTTACAGAAGAAAAATACTTCAAATCACTTTAAATTCCTCATCAAAAATGACAGCATAAAGAAATGTTCTGATATTTAAATGTTAAAAGGAAAAAATTGCTATATATATTTTTTGTAGATATCAAAAATACCTTTCAAGATTGGAAAAAAAAAGTCTCTTCAAAGCATTTCCTAAGCAAAGAGAGTTCAGATAAATTGTCTTTGGCAGACATGGAAAAGAAACGGACAAAGGACTTTTTCTAAACAGAAAGCAAAGGGCAAAAAGCAGGAAATGGGGTGTGTAGGGAAGGAAGGAAGGGCCACTAAGAAGACTGTCCTATTGGGTTTTCTAAATGATGCTGTGTGGTTGAAGCAAAAACTATACCATGGCCTGCTGTGAGGCCCACCAGAGGAACTCCTGGAGTTACTAGTTCACATGGAGTAAATACTTTCAATAAGTGTTCAGCCAATGGGGAAGAAAGGCCATGTGGGGGCAAGAGAGACCTCTGTGAGGCTCTGGAGTTAGCATGGCCTTGGCCACTGGGTGTGTTTAATGAGACACTGGGCAAGTCTGAGATGGGCATTCCAGGAAACACTCAAAACCTGGAGATAAACCATGATTGAATGGTTAAGATTTCTCCAAAAGAAAATGAAAAAGAAACAAGAATTAAGATGTCAAAAATCCCATCAAATGGAAATGGTAAATGGTATGAGTACACCAGTTGATAAGTGAGGGGGCAGAACAGACTAACAACTGCAACTTAAGACTATGTCAAATATGACAAGAGAGACAGTTTGAAGTGAAAACATGGAAAAGGCTACATGATGTGGCCTGGATCAAAGGAAAACAAGAGTGAGTGTCATCAAATCAAGCAGACTTCACTATAGTGCGAGACACAGCAGGAGGATGAAAAGCCATTTTTCTAGGAGACTCAGCCAGTCTAAGTGTAACATCACAGGACACAAAGTATACAAGGCAAAGTCTGATGGATCTGACGACAGCAGACAAGCCCACACTCCCTGCACCAGGTGCTAGATGACTACGCAGAAAGCATCAGAGATGTTGGAGAAGTCAACACCCTCACCAGCCATGAGAATCCAGAGAGTGTTTATGGAGAAGCCCACCCAACAACAGATGCCGGGAGTTATCTTGAAGATCCATGGGACACACACCAAGACAAACCATAACCTGGATCATGAAACAAACACAGGTAAGAACTGAAACTATAGAAGGTACATTCTGTAACCACAATGGAAATCAGTCAGCCAACATATCTAAAATCTGTGCAAACAACTCATTTCTAACTAACTTATGTGTCCCAGACAAAGTCTCAAGGCACACCACAATGTGAGCCTTATTATTAACTTTGACAAACCTTTCAAAAACTGACAAGAAAGGAAGAAAGAACAGAAGAATCAGCTTGCCAGGATTCACAAAAGAAAGGAACACCATGCTAGGCTACATGCTACACAGGGGAGACACCATAAGCAACTCTCCTCCATAAGCTGGATGATAGAAACTAAGGGACCAACAACAGGATGCAGGGCCTTGAGACTCCTGAGAACACAGATGTGTGATTCATAAACTCCCAAGAAAGACACTTTGGCCCAGATGTTTCCACTAGAAACTTTACCAGACATTTAGAAAAAAAATATATAACTAGTTCTCCACAATCTCTTTAGAGAGGGTGGGGGGCTCACATTTAAAGCTAGTTTTACCCTAGAAGAAAACTAGACAAAGACAGCACAGAAAAGGACACTGAAGGCTCAGTTCCTTGTAAGTACACACAAACCCATACATGTGTGACCAGACCTGTCCAGATGTCCACTGGCTCTCACTACCCTGTGCTGGAGGCCAGCACCATTGCACATTGTTTCTGTTACTTATTGTTTACTCTTTATTATCAATAATTATTTTTACTACTCCAGTGAAACAGGATCTCACTGTGTAGTACAGGCTGGCCTCAAACTCTCAATCCTCCTGCCTCAGCCTCCTAAATGCTGGTATTGCAGGCTTTCTGTTTATTCTGTCAATGCCATTTCCTCCTTGCAAATGAGCAGTTGTAGTGGAGTGCACAGCATGGTGTGCCCTCTCTGGACACCATGCTCTTTCTCTCCAGAACAAAGGCGAGAAATCACTATTGATCACTGGGATTCTGGCTTGGTTTTTGTCTTGGGTTTGGTTTTGTTTCTAAATTTCCTAGGTACTTCTGCGCTTGAGGGTTTTCATACTTTTTTATTAATTTATTTTTTATTATCCATAATGAGATAAATTTAATGAACAAATAATGATTTGTTATCCCCATTTCCCCAATGCCCCTCCTCCCTATCCCCAATCAGCTGGATATCCTCCTCCATGGGCAGTCTGGATGAGTCCACGGGCTAGGGGATTATGGATAGCCTAGGAGTCAGCCCGGTTCCACCCACCTTAGTTCGATGTTACTGAGGGAGGCGATGTCTCTGGGAGTTCTCCCCCACCATGGCTCTTACGATCTTTCCACCCCCTCTTCTACTCAGTTCCCTGAGTCATAGTGGGTGAGTATTAAGGCTGCTTTATTGTTGAGGTCTTAAGGGTCTCTGTACTTCTGCTTTAGTTTGTGTTGAAAATCATTAGTATCTGTCTGGCTTATCCTGTGTTGACTGGCTGTGGTTATGGGTCTCTTGTTTGTCCCACCATTCTCTGTGGGGTTCCATATGGATCCTCCACGGTAGGTCTGGTGTGGCTCATCTATTGCCAGGATGTCAGCTATCGGCCTGCGGTTCATTGGTAGGGTTGGAAGAGCCACAGCTCTCTCGCTGCCTTCTGAAACATACAAACAGAATCTCCATCGGAGAGTGAGATCAGTATAGGTTAACTGAGATACACGTTTCTGAATTAGCTAGTTTCTATTGTTAGTAGCCTCTTTGTAAATCACTCGTATGGTGCATCTCTCTTTGGGGGTCCAAGAGTTTGGTTCCCAGTGTATTTTGCCCTCAGTCCCTAGTTTCAGTTAAGGGCTCCCCATCACTGAGTGGATTATTTGGCCTAATTAAAATCTGTTGATTGCCTCCCCCAGGTTTTGTCTCCTCCATTGCACAAGTGCTCCTTTCTTGGTTTGCTGTTCTCTCCCAGTAAGAAGTGTGTTCAGCCTACTCATGGCGGCAGATTGTATTTCATGTCGGTGGTCTGTTTTCTCCAGCTGTCATTGACCAGCTTCCCTTGGCAGCTTATGCAGTGCCTTCCAGCACTGCAACAACTACCATCTGGGGGCTGGTTACCATTCTGGACCTCAAAGGGTCTCTCAATGCTGATTAAAGGCTTTCTGTGGTTTCTTCAGCAACAGGGTTTTGCCTCAGGCCTGGGGAAGGCATTCAAGAGCTTTGACAGAATCCTGTCTTATTTTTGGAACCTCATGGTTCACTTTGGTCAACAGCTCAGTGAGGAAAGGAGCCAATGACTGGGACCAGGAGTTGCCAGACTGATCCATTTTTCACAGGCTTAGACTCTCTCCCCTTCTATTTATGGCCCCTCTTGCCAGACGACCCCCACTACTTGCTCAATAGTTTACAGTAAGCAAGTGAGGATTTTATGATTTATAACCCATTTTGGTTTAGCGTCTTTCTGCTACTGCTTTTGGTTTGATGTGTTCCAAAGCTGACCTTTGCTGCCATGTATTTTGAGCTTTTATTAAGGCCTCTTTGACATTTTCATATAAAATGTTCAAAAATTCTCTGACATCTTATTTTAGATTCTAGGCAGTTGCAGAGGGAGGCCCTTAGTACTTCTCTCCTGAGCTCAGGAACTTATGTGAAAATTTTGCTGGATGCCCAAAGCCATGGTCAGCTGCCAAGGACTGTCCTATGGGTCTTTGCAAGAATAATGTACTAGAATCCTTAAAGACAAGCACAGCCCAATCCTCTGCCCATCCAGGAAGTGTTCTGTGGCTGACTCTTTTCCATGCTTTTGCCAACAGCTCTAACATGATGCACCAATCCATACTGTAGTCACAATACCTTGGAAAATTCCAAATGTTTCATGAGAATTCTCCCCATCCATTACATGAAAATGATTGAATTCATAATTTTATTTTTTAAATGTGAGTAATCAACAGGGGATATATCTAAAGAAACTGGCACTTGTGACCACTCCCTGACACCTTGTCACAAAGAAGGCAGACTCTTCTTAGAGGACTAGAAAGCATGTTTCCTTGAACATATCAAGGGGGACATGGACAAATACAAAAGTAGTAGGGAAACCAGGCCATGCATCAAAGTTCCATAATAGAACAACTTGGCAACAATATGAAGTACAACAGAGTGTGGAAATTGATATCCACACATATATGTATATCTTCGTATATATGAATAGGGAAATTGTTACTAGTGTGAGTATATATGTATACATATATGTGTATATGCATAGTATGTGCTATATATATATATATATATATATATATATATATATATATATATATAATCTCCCATGTTTGAAAGCTTTAGAAAAGGAGAGGCTATGTATCTGCAGCCACTGGTGACTCCGAAGTGAGATTCTGCATAGCCAAGCCTCCAGACAGACTCTTCTATGTCCTACCTGAGCCCCTTAGGGGCTGCACAGGCACATGGTGGAGTGTGTGTATCGGTGTGCGCATGAGAAGGGCTCCTCCTCACTTCCTTCTGTTGGTAGTGTGAGCTGTGTGTGTGCACACATGCACACATGTGTCAGAGATACAGAAAGAGCAGTCCCTTGCTCATTCTCAGCCCTAAAATAAAAGTCATATGTATAATCTGTGAGGCTTGAGTCCTTATTCCTAGCACCCAGATGCACCTGCAGACTGATTGGTAAAGTTAATCAAAACAACTTTACTATGTTTTAGGAGTGCTTCTTCCTTATTTGTGCCCTGTGCCTAGACTGTTGTGAAACATAAACATACATTTCAATGTCTTTAGAAACACCTTGGAGGATAGGTATTTAGTGGGATATTTTAATGATTTATTTCTTGTTAAGGTTATGCCTATAAAGACATTGTGATGGTTTCATCCGGGTGTCCCTACAAATGAATGTGTTCTGAATGCTTGATCCCCAGCTGATGGCAGTTTGGGTATTGAAACCTTGTGGGAGGTGTGTTGTTGGGTGCAGACTTATGGGAGGTATAGCTAGCTTCCCCTTTCCACTGTTTTTCACACTCTCCTGATGCTTTTGTCCAACTAATGTTGGTCAGGAGGTGATATCCACCCTCTGCTCATGAGATCATATTCCCCGCCATAATGGAGCTTCCCCTGGAGTATTTTCCCCTGGGTTTATTTTGGCTCCATAAGCTGCTTTGATTGGGTACTTTTCTGCATAGCAATGAAAAGCTGACTACAATAGTTTTGGTACCAGAGAGTGGGGTCTGTTGCTGCTATAACCCTGATTCTGTGGCTTTGGACTTTTGAAACTGATTTGAAGGAGGAATGTGGAAGGATTTGAAACCTTTGCCTAAGAGATGCTTTGCAATGCTGTAAGTACAGCTTCATGGACCATTCTGGTCAGAGTTGGAAAGACCTGAATGCAGTAAAAACTATGGACTGTGAGGTTTGGCTTATGAGGGTGAGAAAGAACTTTGTGAAGACTGGTCAAGAAGCAGTTTGTGTGAGAGGCTTGCTATGTTCTTCCTAGCTGTGTCCTGTGAATGTGTGTAGGGTTGCATTCTGTAAAAATGGACTGGTGTGAGCAGATGGAGATGGCACAGAAAGAACAAATCTTTGGGCCGAAACTGCTTCCTGTTCAGCTGCAATTGTTTGAGAAATTACAACCACTGAGATTGGGCCAGGTGATCTGCATTGGGACAGCAGGAAGAATTCAGACTCTGTTGAATTAGGGGGCCGAGATGTTGGCTCTTCAAGGATGGCTTTGTTCCTCCCTGGATTAACAAGTTGGCAGCACACCTGGTGGTAATGTAGTATAAGAGATGCAAGAAAGTGGGTCATTGGATTTGCAGCACATTTTTGTTTTTGAAAATGGCCATGAGCAGTGTGAAGCAAGTGTGTTGCATTACCTGTGTAGAGGCCCTATGGTGCCATGAGGATGAACCATGGGTTGAGGTGGAGATCCAATGGAGATGCCTGGACTATGGGATGGCTGCTCAGGAGAGCTTCTGGTACTGCATGAAGTTTTCTGGGACTGTGAGTAGCCAAGCTGGAGGGGTGGAATTGGAACTCTGAAGACCAATCTCTGTATTATAGGACTTGGGGTTATAGTTTGATGTTTACCCTATCTGTTTTTGTTAGAAGAAATTGAGGCAGAAGATAGAACAGACTGAGTTCAGACAAGGTTACCTTTATTTTTCCAAGGAGCAGAGAGTGGAGAGTGACAGCCATATCTGAAGTCATGTTCCCCTGGGTAGCTTCTATGAGCGTATTTAAAGTAACTTTGGGGTGATATGGGCTTCACAGTTAAATTTCCTCCTAGATAAGAGATTTTCTAAGTGACAGCCTATCCAGAGGCATATAAATGTGGACTGGGCTGGCTGCAGAGCTCTTCAAAGGGGCCTTATCAGAGATAGGGTCCTTTAGATATGTAAAATATTCTCCCAGGTGCCCAGGTGCTATCCTGGGTTCCTGTGTGAAAATGTTTTCCAGGCTCAGAGCTGCATCTTCCCTTCAGTTTTAAATCTTGTATTGTTTCAATCTGTCTTTGCTATGCCCAATGCCATCTTTTGCAGTGTGAATGTTCTGTGCTTTCATGTGTTTACGGTTTTGGTATTATGGCTCAGTTGAAAGAAAAACTGTGGGGACTTTTGGAGTTGAGCTGAATGCATTGCACTTTATATCATGGATGATTATTAGTTTGTAGGGGCCTGGGCATATTTTGATGGTTTGATCCAGGTGTCCCCCACAAACAAATGTGTCTGAATGCTTGATCCCCAGCTGATGGCAGTTTAGGTATTGGAACCTTATGGGAGGTGTGTCGTTAGGGGCAGGCTTATGCAGATTATAGCCAGCCTCCCCTTGCCAGTGTTCAGCACACTCTCCTGTTGCTGTTGTCCATCTAATGTTGGCCAAGAGGTGATGTCCACCCCTCTACTCATGCCATCATTTTCCCTGCCATGATGAAGCTTTCTCTCAAGTCTGTAAGCCAAAATAAACCCAATCCCTCTACAAACTGCTTTGGGTTGGGTTATTTTCTGTGCATGAACGAGAAAGCTGACTACACACATCCCTTACCTAACAGGAACTCTCTATATGCAGATGATTCCATAGTTCCCTGTAAGCCCACATCCTCCAGTTTGTTCTACATAGTATTCAAAATAGAACTTTAAAAAATATTTTGGCTAAATAGGAGCTAATATTACAACTACCTAGCTAGAGTGAATCAAACCTATTAGAAAATATTTTCTCAAAATTAATAATACTTTTTTCTAGTCAAAAACATATGTGTGCAGCTGGCAAGGAGAAGTGCTGTGTTTCACAGTGGATTTCGCTCTGGGATTTACCTGCTTTGACGGTAAGACCAAGGTAAGATGCTGGGCCCTTAAGAAATGTTCACACTTGAGACATCTGACTGTAGAATCTCTGTGCAATTCACCGTGGGGGTGTGCGTGCATCACTTGTCTTCCTCCTGCTAACTCAGGGCCACAGAGTGTCCCCCAAGCCCTAAAGCCCACACCACATAGTAGAAACAACTGCAGGAAACATGTTTAATAACCATGATTCACAGCGGGAGGAGGGGAGGAAGCACAGAGCAGGGTTTCCTGATTCCAGTCCAGGGAAAAGCCCACAACTTTGAAATGAACACTGTGAAAAGAAGTGTTAATTGTCACTTGTTTGACCTTAACAGCTTTGGTAACAGTAGCTCAGCATTACTCCTGGTGGAATTTACCCATGAATACAAAGCTGCGCTTGATCCCAGCTCTATTGATTAAAGCCACTGATGTGATCAATGGGCGATTAGATCATTCCCTAGCATCTGAGAACTCACCTAATTATATTAACATTAAGAAAATGTTTGCCAAAGATAAAGCCAATATTTTGTCACATCACAATTCCAAGCTTTTCTCTATGTTTCTTAAGGAAGAGTGGGAAGGGAAGCACGTGCATGACGAATGGTGTGAGCAGCCAAGGTGCCAGTGAACTGAAACCACAGATCTGATTGGCTTTTATCTGCAAGTACTGAGGGGCCAGAACCCTCCTTAGAGACTGGCTCAGCTCCTTGGCCATACAGAACAGAGACTCTAGGGACAGGATTGATGGGCCCCATGCTTTGCAGCTCTACATCTCACACTGAGCAGCTTCTCGTGATTTCTCTGGAGGGAAGAGCAAAGAGGATAGCAATCGGGCTAGCTGGGCCCCTTTGGATTTGTGACTGCCAGTCTGCAATTAGTAGGGAAATCTGGTGTGCTTGGGGATTTTCTTGTTCTGTAAAGTTTTGGTTTGATGATATGATGCTTAGCATGTGTGGTGCCATTTTGGACTGCTGTTTGGAGCCTTATACTGGAGCCCAGAGCAGACCAGTGGCCTTCCATGAATTCTGCTTCACGTCATTTTCATTACAGTCACTACATGAGCGCTGAATTTCCGAAACGCGTGTTTGCTCTCAGCACTTCTCTGTGCTCAGCTTTGGCCTTCCCTTGTGCCCGGAATCCACACTGAATAAACAAGGTCTCATTTGAGGAGCCTAAGGCCTGACATTCATCTTCTCATAGTTGTCTGCAAACTCCACATCTGCACCCCTTGGCATATGCTCTCCTGTGACCCAGGTGATGGGCACCTGTGAAGCACCACCCTTCTTGAGAAGTTTGCCTTCACTTCCTTTCCATTCTCCAGAGCAGGGTCTTGTCCAGGACAAGTTGGCCTTCTCCAGGACTCTTGGAAATGTCTGGAGATTCTCACATGGAACATCCTGGTGGACCAACAACACTGCTCAACCCCTGCTGTGCACACGACACCACAGCACAGAGCATCCTCACATCCCATCTGTCTTCTGCAGAGGTTGAGAAGCCCTGAGCTGGAGTAAGGAGCTGCTTCCCCCATAGAACTGGCACCTGCAATTCATTAGCGGCCTTGTCATTGTTATTTTATCCCAGGAAAAATTACCAGGATGTTTCCTGGCAGGGACGCAGGCAGTGATTATAGTAATAACAAAACAAATTTTAATAAAGGATTTCATGTCTGTATCTAACACCATAGGCTATACAAAATTATTAGTGCCAGGGTCAGAGCCAGAAAATGGCTTCCTGATTCAGCTCAAGGATTCTCACTACACATGTTGAGATGGCATGCCATGGTCCCTGTCATATACAGGACCTGCGAGTTGCTGCTGACACTGTTAGGAAGCTGGGTCTGAATCTCCTCGCTATGCACGTCCTTCTGCAGTGAGGGCAATGGTGTAGCATCTACCCTAAAGGAAGGAGAGCCCTCTGTCCTACCTGCTACACAGACCTGCTCTTTTGCTTCTGATCCTTCCTCTGTCTCAGGCAGTCTTGCATTTTATGGCATGTGAGACCTTGGGGACAGGTTTCCATAGTCCACCTCCACACTGTCCTGGGGGTCAGGGGTCATACATCTGTTTCTTCTGCTCACTCAGCAATGCCCTGGCATAGAAGGGCCCTCACCTGGGAGGAACAAAACGCAGCATATAGCCCTCTTGCCTGCTGGAGGTCTCTGTGAATGTTTACCTGCGTTTCTTTTATTTATTCACAACCAGCTAGTCTTCTCCTAGGTCAGTTGCACCACATCCCTCCACCATCCAGTGCTTAGCCAGGATGGGGCAGCACTCTTGGGCAGGGTTCTCTGCTGCTTCTCCCCATTGCTACAAGGATCCACAGAAAGATTCCGCTGGGTTCTGCTTGTTTCAAGGAGCAATGTCCTCACATTCAGCACAAGCTTGACATGGCTCTTTGCCCTTGTGTGGGCTGATGCTGCAGGTAGGCTTGCTTTCCCTCCAGCATGGCAGCTGGGTTCTCCTTGTGGTGGTGCCACATTCTTAACCAGCTGCACATCAGCCACCTTCCTTCATCTGTACATCTCTTCCTGGTACCTGACACTTTCTCTCCCCCAGGACCTGCCCTCCTTTCTCTCAGTCCAGTGTTGTCCCCTATTCCCAGAGCAGCTCTGTGCTGGAGCCCCGAGGGTACATCACGCCATCATATCCAGCATCTTCTCCCTGTTCATCACTAATATTAATCTAATAAGGTTTTCAAGCAGTGTGGTATGTTTCCTAATCCTATATAGAGCTACTGTGAGTGTTCAGGGTAAAGCTTCACTGTCTTGGATTCCCACGTGACAGACTGGGACTAAGCCGAGCTCTTGGCATTCTACCATACTTGTGCTGATCTTTAATTCAGCATAGGGCTGGAAAAGTGGGCTGCCCCTCACTCTGAATGCTTTGAGTGATGCTGAGTAAATCTGCAGTTCCATGGGGACTTTCCCATGCCCTAGAAGGTCCCATTCTGAGATCAGATCTACCAAGGTCTCTGCTTCTGGGAGACAGGCTTCCTACAACCTCTGGGAGCCTCTCCTTGCTTGCTGCCTCATCCATCCACTCTTGGGCAAGTTTTCCTGAAAATCCAATTAAAATGCATTTTGCTTACCTAAACCTGAGCTTGGGACACAACCTCCTGAGCACTACTTCTTCAAGGTGAGCTCTAACCTTCGACCTTGCATCTTTCTTATGATTACCTCTTCATTTTAAGGAGTTCTGTCCTGAGAACATCTCCTTCAACTCAGCATGAAGGGTAAAAAGGACCCTGAGCCCATAGAACATTCTCTACTCTATTAAGGTTTCTTCGTTCTTTCAATGCAGGATGACATCTGTCAGCCCCATGTAAAGATTCAGTCATCCCTGTTTTGATCTGAAATGGCCATGAAGATAAACAACTATTCACTATGAAGTATTTATGAAAGTTTTGCTTTCCATCAAGTCATCATGAAAAAATTGGATTTATTTGTGTACTAGACAAAAGGCTAGGTTTTGCCAAGCTTAGGTTCACAGATTATTAGAACTTCACTAGGTTATCACACTGCTAAACTTCTGAGCTAGACCTACAACCTGATGACACCACTCATTACCAATGGCCTGTGACGACACATTGGGAGCTGGAGTGCAGCACAGGGGGAGAGGGCTAGCCAGCACTATGCCTTGTGGGCCAGCCTTAGAACCACACATTCCACAACAAATCCACTTGCATTTTGATAGCCCAGGCTTTAGTGGCATCCATGTAGTCTTCCCTGAGATACCCATGGCTCAACTGTGTAATCTCTACTTCTATACAAGAGAGAAATAGAAGCAATTATCTCCATGTGTCTATCTATTCCCCTTCAGCTCTTTCAACCTCACAAAGAGAAATTAGGCAGGAAAAGAAGAAATGTTTGGTTATTGAAATGTTTCCATTCTGGCACACTATGAGAAAACCATTGTTACATGTTTGCTAATTCCTATATGGGAAAAGTTTTAAATCTTCTAAGTAAGAATAAACTAGATCACCATACTAGTTGCTGGAAATGGAGGAAGTCACTGCCTGAATCTACCTGATCTGGTCACCAGATCTTTCTGAGGGTCTCAAGTCAATACTAACTGGTGTCATAGGCCTATCATGGTCACATGAAAGCAGGAGAGGAAATGAAAACAGAAAAAGGTGGGACTGACTACCGCCTGGCATCAGCCACCAGAAGTGAAGAGGTTAGATGTTGTGAAAGAGTCTGATTCCTGCTCTTTTCCATCCGAGTTCCTGACACTCTCATGGAATATAGAAACTACTGGATGTCCAGAGTTTCCCCACATTCACCAGCTGTGTGTAGACAGTTTGAAGATCTGGCCTCATCTCTAAGTGACAGCTTTTATTCTTTTCACTACCCAGCTGCTCCCTGTTCACAGAAGCAATACTGTGACTCTTTACTTGGGTACTCAGCACAGGACCCCTAAGTGGATGCTCAGTGCTGCCCTGGTACCCATGGATCCTCATGGTGTTGATTTATGGCTAAGGATGGGAGTTGGGCAGAAAGTAAGTTGAAAAAATACTGAAAAGAAAGTGAGTGTCTTCGAAAGAGGGAGAATGCAGATCTGGCTAGGAGGAAAGGAATGATTGTCATAACTTCCCAAGACAATGCAGAAGGTCACCTGTGGGAGACAAGCCACTGGTCTATGTCAGCCCCTATGTCATCCACCAGGAATCCTGGCAAGGATTTCAGGGTCACTTTCCATCCTTGGTATATGAAAAACACAAAGTTGTTATGAAGAAACTGAGCAGTAACTGTCACCTTAACAAAATATGCCATCGTGACAATACAGTGAAACATCAGCATACCTCATACACACCAGGCAACTGGAGGCCTGCTCTTGTGATCCTGATGTGCTGTGGCATGTCCCAAACCAGAAGAAGCAGAGGAACGTTTTTGTCTTACATCACTCTAAGCAAATAGCTATATGATAAAATTATGCAGAGACTGGAATGAATTTTCTAATGCTCTCATTCTGGGAGGACTATGGTCTTTCCATTCTGTCAGGACCCTGAAGCATGGCTCAATCAATCGGCCTGTGCAGGCAGAGACCAAGCTTCTACAGTGTAGAAATGCAAGGATGGCATGATTGCTCCCTGGGACCAACAGAATTCTTGAAATCTGGAGGAAACATAAGCTTTGAAACTTTGTAGTTACAAAATGTCAACACTCAATCCATATCTTAAATTCATTATAAAGAACACGGTCATGAATCCTGAGGTCAGTGTGAGTGTAAGTGAACAGCTCAGTATAAGATGGGACTCCTTATTTCTTGTCTTTCTGATATTTTAAGAAAAAAATATGTTCACTATTCCAAAATAAATGCTTGTAATAGAAAACTCACCAAACTTTTGCTAAAGCATTGCTTATTCCTATTGGTATTTTTCTGGGAAGATAATAATTTATTATAGTGAAAAATTATTATATTTAAATACCTTTAATGAAAGACATTTCAGAAGACAGAGGAGTTGTCATTTGCTGCAAACTCCTTGTTTTATTCATTGGTTTGGTTTGGCTTATTTTTATGAGACTGTGTCTCCTTTTGTAGCCCAACTTGTGGTTATCTCTCTGCCTCAACTTCCAAAGTTGTAAGATTACATCCACTAGCCTCCATACCAAATTCAACTTCTTTTTTTTTTATATAGCACTAGAATGCATTAAGAACTTTCCATCTTCAAAGCACCTCAGCAAATGATAAGTAACTTTTGCAGCAGGATACAAGGTGACATTTCTCATGCTTTCCTGGTGGTTCTCAGGAACCTGAGGCTGAGCGACTGTACAGCTCCCTGGAGGGATGATGCCAGCCAGGATCCAAATCTTCTCTGTTGTCTGCACAGTGAGCAGGTCTCCTACAGGACAGGAAGACCTGCCTTCAGTGGATATAAGAAACAATGATCAGAGGAAAGGAAGCTTTCAGGCTGTGTACAGGAAACCTAAGAGGGTGGGGGCAGGTTGAGGACCATAGATGTTGGGGTGCTTTGTAACTCCAAGCTTTTTGGGCCTGAGTGTCAGTTAGTTTGCACAAAGGCAAAGAAACAGGCAAAAGCTCTCAAGCTTTCACAGGCTGAAGGTAGACAGACCATAACAGATGGCAACATTTATCCAGATGGGCTCTTTATCTTATTAACAGATGTAATTAAATCAATGAGGTCTTGCTTATGAATCCACTCATTAATTTTATTCCTCTGCAGAATGTGCTTTGGAGATTTAAATTCTCTCAGCTTAAAGGATCTTCAGATGATGGGAAAACTCGGGTAAAGCTGCTGTTTCAGAATCCAGACACCAAGCAAATTGAGATGAAGGTAGGGTCTGTGTGTCTTGCATCCAAACACATAAATAAGGAGCATGCTACATAAGCATAAGGCCCTGAGTTCAGGTCCCCAGCAACCATATAAATGCTGGCTATTACACTGCATGCCTGTAATCTCAGTGCTAGGGTGGTGGAGACAGGCATATCCCTGGGCAAGCTGCCTAGCTCGACTAGTCAAATCTGTGAGTTCTGGGTTAGATGAGACACTCTGTCTCAATAAATAAGGTGGGGTTTAATAAAGACAGACAAGCAACATCAACCTCTGGCCTCCACTCACACATATACATTCGTGCATATGTGCTCTACGTGCATGTGAACATGATACACACATACACACATAATAAACATATATGCATGCTAAATAAAAGACCATCTGAGGAGTCAAGTTCATCCCAAAGCAAGAAGCCCCCTTAATAACTTCTACCTGCTTAAAGTTTGTGTCCTTAATCTGCGATGGATGAAGCTAAGTATTTACGTCTACCAAGATTCACAAATCTCTTACTAAACAGGAACAGGAAGTCAACAGTTTCAAATTCTGGAAGTCAAAATCTAATAGAAGAGTCTTGCAAATTGCATTGTGTGCATTGGCCTGTCTATAGTTAAATAAAGCTTCTCTGTGGTGAACTTTTAAAAGCGCCATACTGAGGTGGCATTAGATCACCTACAGATGTCATTTCTTTCATTTTTTTATATAAATGTTTCATTAACCAAGTTTTACATTAAAGTATAAGTTTAGTACATTGAAGGATAATGTTTCTAAAAACTGTGAAACATGGACACATTGTTTAGGAACAATGTCACCTCTTTGAGTGCCTTTTTTTCTGATGAAACTAATCAAGCAATCCACCCCACCTGGCATGGTTATGTGTGCAAGTTTAGGGTCTATTTTTATCTTTTTTTTTTCTTGCACTCAATGAATGTTTCAGGCATGCTTTGTGTTCCTGTGTATTTATGTATGTTGTGTGTACATATATGTGAGTGTACATGTGCATGTGTACACATGCATTCCACCTGATTTTTTTGAGACAAGGTTTCTCATTTGATCTAGCAAGAACTAACCAAGTTGTCTAGACTAGTTAACCAGCAGTCTCAGGAATCACAATGTTTCTGACTCAACTGCCATCATGCCTACCTTTACTTGGGTGCTGGGGATTCAAACTCAGATCCTCAGGCTTGTCTGTCAAGTACTTTTACCCACTTATCCATCTTACCAGCCCCAGAACTGCTTAAGTAGAAGAGAAATTATGCAGAAGTGTTTGACATTCTTATATGTGAGAGGCAAATGTTGATTGTGGTTTGGATTAGGTGTGACCATGGGCAGTGTGAGGCAGGGTTGTTGGAAGTCCCAGCATGGAGGCTCAATGGAGCCATGAGAATGGACCATGGGTCGCAGTGGAGACCCCGGGAGGTTTTGTAGATACCAGTACTATGGAACAGCAGGCAAAGGGAACTGTTGGCTGGCGATGGAGTTTTCCCTGGACTGTGAGCAGCCTGGCTGGAGGGATGGAATTGAAACTCCACAGACTTCATCACTGATTAGAAATGACAGAAATAGAGCTACTGAATTTGATGTGTACCCTCTTTGTTTTTGATTTCCTATTGGTTCAGTCTTTCCTTGCTATGACCAATGCCATCTTTTTCAGTGTGACTGTTTACTCTGTACCATTATTTTCTTTTGGTTTTACAAGCTAACAGTTAAGGGACTTTAGACTGTGGGAACCTTTGAGTAGTGTTGGTATTGATTAAAAAAAAACCATGGGGATTGAATGCATTTTATTTACATCATGGATGGTTATCAGTTTATGAGGGTCAGGGGCAGAACAGAATGTGGTGATTTAAATTAGGTGTCCCCCATAAACTTATGTGTTTGGAATGCTCAGTTTCCCTGAGCAACTGGTAGCCATTTGGGAATTTGAGCCATGCTGGAAGAGGTTTGTTATTGGGAGCCATCCTATGGGTGTTGTAGCCGGATTCCCCTTGCCAGTGTTTGATATTCTCACCTGCTGCTGTTGTTTACCTAATGTTGACCAGAAGGTGATATCCAGTGGCTGCTCATGCCATCTTTTCCCCTGCCGTTATGGAGTTTCCCCTTGATTCTGTAAGCCAAAATAAACCCTCTCCTCCCACAAGCTGCTTGTGGTTGGGTGCTTTGTCCAGCAATGGGAAGGTAACTATTCAATGTAGCTGTTGAGCAGACTGTGTACAGTCCAGACTGTGAGTCCTTCATGTGTGGGACAGGCCATAGGGAGGAGAGATTCATGATGCTGGAATGACTGAGAAATTCTCACCCTGAGCAGAGTGACTGATCACCACAATGCACATGGTAGATGGAGGGGAAGCAGAAAATAACCTGCAGGGTTTCATGTTAGGATCTCCCTTGCATGGATCCAGCCACTGTGAGTAAGTTAGTGCTTCCTTGGCAAAAGGCATTGCTTCTTTTACTACTTCAATGAACATCTGTCTGGAAGATTTAAGTGGAGTGTTGTTTTGGTAACTGTACATATGGAAATGCCTGGATTTCTTTTTTAATTAGGGGCAGCTCGGAGGCATGTGGTGAACAGAAGAGATCACTAATTCTACTTCCCACTATTTGAAAAGATGGCTTATTATTTAGAAATTTAGATTTCAATGACTAGAAATTTGAGTTTCGGTGTTGCAGTGCTTGTCTTTCGTTTTATCTTTTTGTCTATTTCTTTTGAAAGACTCTAGAGGAAACTACAAGTGAAGGATTTACTTGCATAGACTCTAATTAGTTGAGTTTTGTATCATTTAAATGAGTTACTAATTCATGTGGATTGGGAGTGAGGTGGTGCCATAGGAATCCCTCTCCAACCTTAAAACTGACTCCTACGCTGATTCTAGCACTGTTTCTGAGCATATTGCTTGTATTTAAGGTTCTTATAGCTTCATTTCTGCCTGGTAACAAGCTTCACAGGCAGATTCTTTGGGCTTCTGTCTGCAGCACAATGTTCACAATGCATGTGCTTAATCAATTTGCTTTAAGTTAGTAAGCTAATAAAGAAAACGCAACAGCCAGGCATAGCAGTGCATACCCATAATGCCAGCACTGGGGCAGTGAGGATGAGAAGTTGAAGATCATTCTTGGCTACATACCAATTTTGAGGCCAGCCAAGACTACATGAGACTCTGTTGTAGTTAGCTTCACTTTGTTGAGACAAACATCCCACCAGACAGCATATGTGAGGAAAGGAATTTATTTCAGTTTTACAGAGTCCAGGAGAACACCATCAACAGTGGAAGAAGCTGCCTCCCTATCATAGATCCAAGCAGGAAGAACCACCAACAACCAGCATGAACAGCCAGAGCTCAAACTAGTCTACACACCTAGTAGGGATGGACTCCAAGATCTGCCCCCAGTGACACCTCTTCCCCCATAGGCCTCCGTCCACTGGAGACTCAAAATTCAAGCCCAAGTCACGGAGTCATACATTCAAACTATCACAGACCCTATCTCAAAAAAAAAAAAAAAAAGGAGATGAACAAACGAGGAGAAGGAGAAAAAATAAGGAAGAGGAGGAGGAGGAGATTGTGGTATTGCCAAAAAAATTCACAGAAGTTTAAGAAGCTTCTAAGAAGAAAATTATTCCCATTATTAAAAGGAAGTGCTAATCTCTGCCTGCTGATGTGTCCGATATTCCTGCATTGGCATCCCTGTGACAAAGGCAGGTTGGCCATGCAAAACTCAGTCTAAAGGAGAGTAATTTTGTCTTGGGGGTGGGGGACAATGGAGCATAATTTTCACCCTGTGGTGCTCTGAGACCACCCCTATGCCATCAGGGAGCCAGCTGAGCCTCTCAGGCAGAGAGAATGACTACACATGGGCATTGGCACTGCAGCACAGGGAGCTGGCTGCTGAGCCTCTTGGCAGAGCCCTATGCTGGCACTCCTTAGTGATGCTCAGAACCTACTTCAGGAAGTCACAAGTGCAGAGAAGGTTGAGTAACCCCAAGTCAAACATCCATATGGAGCTTCATGGCAGTGGGCAGAGTGTCCCCTGCTGGACATAGCAGGAAGAGCAGAGGTAGAGGTAAGATGCCCATCAGGAGCAGTGTCTCTTCTGAAACAAATCATGAAGTCATTTTTAGAGTCTGCTCCCTGGCAAACTTGTGAGAAAAAAAAACACACAATAACTTAGCTTGTTTTTTCTTCTTCTCTTATGGTCTCACTCTCTCTCTCTTCCTTCCTTCCTTCTGTCCATATCTTTCTTCCTTCCTCTCTCCCCCTTCCTCATCTCCTCCTCTATGTTTTATCTCCCTCTTTTCTTTTAGCTGGAAACTACATCTTTGTTTTGAGTCTGTCCTATCTATGTCTATAGAATTAGAATTACCATATTCAAATTAAAACAAAAACATGTGACTGTTTAATCTCTAACCCTTTAGTAAGACTTTGGAGGTGGTGGTTTGAGGAATAAAATACTAATCCATTTGGCCCTGCCCCATGCTGGGAGATGGCAAGCCTGGAGCTGACCAGTCTCTTGGGCAACTCAGGCCTTGTGATCTCTGAATAAGCTGCCCCTGCAGTATGGTGAGCAGAAGTGTAGATAGACTGCTCCCCCAAGCACTCTAGAAAGCCCTTTACACTGATTTTCTGGAGGTCAAAGAGGGAAAGAGTTAGGGGGTAAAATCCAAGTCTTTAGATACAGGGAAGGGAGATTAAGGGCAGTTCTTCCAGGAGGGGTTAGGTAGACCAGGGAATGGAGTTGGGGTTCCAAGGCCTGTCTCCTCCCAGTCCTGGAGGCTTTAAGTTTAGAAATAAGACAAATTGCGAGGCTTCCTGGTTCATGTTGGTGCCTTTTCATCATGCACTGACTTAGTAGAAGGGGCAAGCAGCTAGCTTTCTGGGGCCTTTCAAACAAGGAGGGAAATCCTATCATGAAAGGGAAATACTACCCATGACCTCACAGCCTCCCAAGAGTCCCACATATCTTCAAATTAGATTGTCATTTGTCAGATGACTTTGGAAGGCATGGAATTTCAGCCCATAGCATTGTTTTCCTCGGAGGTGCCTCTGTCCTGGTGAGGAAGATATACCACCTACCTCTCTTCCATAGGCAATGAGGTGAGTCCAGATTCCACTTCTCCCATCACACAAATCCTTTAGGTCAGGGAGCCTGAGAAGCAAACTGGTGATGGCCCTTTGAAGCTATAAGGGACATGGGCCATGCCACTCAGAGCCAGTGCGCATCCTGCCAAGAATCATGCCTGGAGCCAGAAACAAGTGCAAGTGTGAACACACATGTCCTGCATCCATGTGGACGTCATGTTCTGTGATACAAGCCTAGACTTAGTGAGGCATAGTGTATGTAGTCCTTACTTACCCACCACCAATCAGCTAAGTGTAGGACACACCTATGCACAGTTTTCCAGGACCAGGTCTCCCTAAAGTTTGACATGATTTTTTTCTAACATAAAGATTTTTTTGGAGGAGCAATAAATCATAGTGTCTGTTTAAAAATTAATTTTAATTAAAATTTTAAGATTTTATAAATGACAAAGAGCTGCCCAATTGGGTGATCAGACGGTCCAGGAGGTCCCCTAGGCACACTCTCTTGCTTCATGCCCCTAACTGCAACCCAGGTACCCACTCTCAAGGGGTCAGCTAGGGTTTGGGGAAGGCAGGTGACATCCATGGAGTGAGATCAGGTCAAGATGTCACAGAGAAAAGAGGTTCTACCTGAAAGAGGGGCCCAGAGGAAACAGACAGTTCCCAGGAACTTTGTAAAGATTTTATCTCTGATTCTGACAGCAAAGATGTCACTGTCCCCATGGGTTAAACTCACAGGCATGGAGTGTGTCTTACAGTGGCCCAGCTGCATCTGTAGACATGCCACAGACTCACTTTTCCAGATTGTTCCTTCTACACACCATCCATTTTATTCATCCCATGTTTATTCTTGTAATGTAATAACTACATTTTTACCAGCAAGGACACCTGGCCTTGGTTAACATGGACATTTTGGAATGTGAGTGTGTACGCTCATGAAAGCTGGAGTTTTAAGTTCAAAGAAGCCCATTGCACATTAACAATAGATAGAGTCAGTAAATCTGAGAACTGTGTCTCCTCAGAAGAGAAATAGGAGAAACAGTGCTATCAAGCCTCCTGAAGAGGCAGATGATGTCATCTTCCCAGCTATCCTAGCTAGGTCAAGAAGGAAAGCCAGGTGGCTGCACTGAGGATCTTTGTAAAAGCTAGAAACATGCCAACGTACACTACTGCTTGTAAATTACTTATAGGACAAAATGACCTTAAAATGTCCTTCCTACTTCACTAGCATATTTACCACCATTTTTACGCTTCAATATTAAGTTTGGGAAGTTCTATACACACTCTTCAACGAATTGACCTTCAGTGGATAATAAGTGTAGGAGTTATTTATCTTTGTCAGAACTTGGAAATTTCCAAGTAAAATATTTATCAGAGCAGAAATAAAAAGCCACAGGCTCTCCTATGCTAAACTCTCCTTTCTCACTTTCATTGTAAGTCTGAGTCATTCTGGAATTACTGCATATTGCAAGGACTAGATCTGTGAAAAGGAATTTTCCAAAAGGTATCATCTATCTTAAAATATACATCTCTGGGCAACAGGAAGCTGCAAAAGTGACAGACTCTGGGTCATTGAGAGAAGTCAGATTCTTTTTTAACTTTTTTAACTGTAAGATATAATTCTTTTTTAACTGTAAGATAATAATGGTGAGCTTTAGTACAAATAAAACACATTAAATTATAGTTCTGTTATTTGCTGAAGGGTCAAAGGTGATTTAAGAGCCAGAGAAACAGCCAAAAGGATTTTATAGCCTCTGGCAGACAGCATCCTAAATGCAGGTTGCAGAGCAAATTTTAAAGTTGACAGCAAATACTTTAAAGCAAAATACATATTTGACTCCTGTCAAATAATGCACCTGGCAGAACTGATCACAGGGTCCGATTTCATGATGGGTGTGTTCTAAGACTTCTGTTGACTGTCTGAAGCCATACCTCTTAGTCTCAAGTATTCCCCACAGGCACGTGTGTTTAAATGCTTCCTAGCAAAAGCCGCAGTTTTCAGACTATGTGGAAACTTTGGTAAAGTGACCTAGCAAACAGAAGTGCATCACTTGGGTTGGGACTTGAAGGTCATGTCTTCTTCAGATCCTGTCTGACATCTCAGTTTTCTGTTCTGCTAACATGTGATGAGCTGTCACTTCACATTCTCACTGCCATGCCTTCTGCCACCATGATGGATCAATAAATAAAATAAATGTTTTATCCCTTACATTGCTTCTGTCAGGCATTTGCTCACAGCAATAAGAAAAGCAACTAATACAGAATGTTGGTAGCAAAGAATGGGGTTGTTATTGTCTTAAACCTGCCCATGTAGCACATAGGCCTTTGGAACTAGTTGATGGGAAGTTTGGAGCTGCAGACTAAAGTCCTAGAATTGCTCTAAGCAGAGATTATTGGGAACTTCTGATGGCAGTTTGGAAGGCCATGATGCTGAGAGAAAGGTGGACAATAAAGGCTAGCCCCATGACATTTGGGAGAATGAGGATACTATCAGGAATTAAACTAGGGCCCTTCCATTTCACATTCTGGCGAAGAATACAAGTATGTTATGCCAGGATCCTAAAACCTTGAGTAAGGCAAAATTCAAAACTAATGGATATTTTTTTGACATGAAATTTTAAGACATTCAGGTTGTAACTTGATTACTGCTTGCTGCTTTTAACCAAATTTATAGTAAGAATAAGGAGTAACTCAGGGTGAAAAGATGTGGGAAAGATGCACTGCAAGAGCTTTAAAACTGGACAAGAAGGATGTGAACAGAGCAGCCATAGTTGTTAAATATATGACATCATTAAAGAGGAGTTGTGTGCTTTGTATGGTGACAAGAGAAAATGGTCCTTTATGACAAGATGCTACCCATGATACATTATAGGGTTGTGGTAATTTGAATGCATGTCCCCCCATAGATTCAGGTGCTTTTTTAGAGCTTGTCTCCAGATTCCTGGCTGTAGGAGGTGTCGCTGGGGGCTGATCTTGAGGTCCAGCCCTAACTTGTTACTGGAGGCAGATCTGAATTTCAGGCCAAAGATATACAGAGAAGTTTGAGCTCTACCTAGTTCTCTGTTATTTGATGCAATGTGTGCTTGTTTGTGGTGCTGGATGCTTGGTGGTGTCTTTCTGCTTGGATTTGTGAATGGCAGCCAGCTTCTTTTGCTATTTGATGGAACTTCCCCTTGGATCTGTAAACCTGAAATAAACCCCTTCCTCCATAAACTGTATCTGGTGTGAAAGTTCATCCCAGCAATGTGAAGCTGTCTACAACAAGGGTATAAAATGAGTGTCTGATAAGATAAAGCAACTCAAATAGTGCCACCCAAGCTGGTGTTTCCCCAGGTCTATCTATACATTCACCTATAGGCTGCTGTAGCTATGGTCTGAGGTGGCCAGGCTACATTTCAGGTTAGCAGCAGAACTTTACATCATCCACATGGTACTGTTTTTTTTTTCCTGTCAGGCATAATATAAAAGTCATGAAGTCTTACACAAGTTTCCAGAGAAAATTCAGACAGGGCAATCGTATCAAGGTTGGATTCCTTGTATTGAGCTCCTGAGTGAGCCCTGTATGAAGCTGTGAGGGTGGAGCTTAAGTTGCCCTGGAAAACTTCAGATGTTGGAAATGCCAAGAATATGAAAGTCTGCCAAGGAAAGCTATAGAAATTGAGTGGAGTTGGCCTGAGAGCTCATAGGTACTACAGGCCAACTCAGCTGTGCTGTAGGACGGGGACCACCCAAACCCCCTGGAACTCACATAATGCCCTACATGCCCCAGACACTGGATATGCAGCTGCAGGGTTTGCTGTTTGCCCTTCCGGATTTTAGTCTTGCCTTGAAAAAGTTTTCCATGGCTATCTTCCTGTTCCTCCTTGCTATAAAAGGAATGTTTCCTCTGTGCCATTATGAATTGAAAATATGCAACTTTCTTTTGAGTTTCACCAGAACTCATAACTAAGATCTTGATGTGAGTCTTAAAGAAGACTGAAATTTTGTATTTTGACCATTGTTGGGACATTTAAAACAATGAGGAATCTTGAAGTTGGGCTGAATACATTTTGCATTATAAAATGAACTTGTGTCTATGCGAGTCAGAGATGGAATATTTTAGCATGAATCTGAAGTGTCCCCAAAAGGTTCATATGTGTGAAGACCTGGTACCTAGCCAATGATGCTATTTTGAAAGTTTATGGAAACTTTGAAATATAGGGCCTTGCTGGTAGATCCTGGAAGTCATAATATGGTCCTGCATCCAAGTCTGTCTCTGCTTCCTGATCTTCTAAGATGCAAGGAGCTGCTGTTACGTACGCCTGCCATCATGAGCAGCTCCTGCCACCATGCTATCCCTCCCATGATAGGCTAAAATTCCTTGAGATCTTAAAGCTAAAGTAATCTTTCATCCCTTAAGTTTCTTCTGTATTTTTTCTTCTGTATTTTCTTCAAGTATTTTGTCACCAAAATGAAGAAAAGAATTCAGCCCTGAAGCCTGTATACTGTCCCCCCTCCTGCTGACAGGGAGTCCTGCCCCTGGGCCCTTTCCTCCTGCCTCATGTTCGGCAGATATATAAGTCCCATAGCACAACTCTGTCTTCTCCTACACATCCTCATCCATCTCTCCCTGTGCTTCCTGGAAGGGGTGTTCTTGGGTGGATTGTGATTCCACACAGTGACTCAGAACACTCCCCAACACACCCCTCCCTAATGACCTCTAGGCACCCCTCTCTTGCTATGACTCATTTTCAGGATCCGTCACTAAAAGAATTATTCCCACCCCACACCCCGATCCCTGCTTGAAAACAAAAAGAAAATTCTTTATCACATGATTGACATCCATGTCAAGGTACTATCAAACTCTTACCTCTTCCATCCCCTTGGCACCTTTATCATAGGGCTGTTTAAGGCACTGGGCCTGCTCCCTACACCCTAGTGTGGTGACTTGTCCAGGTGTCCCTTCACTCATTACAGTCCCGGAGACAGACAGCTGACAAGTAGGCAGGTCAGCAGGATCTCATAGTCTGTGTTTCTGAGGAGTTTGGGGAGTCCTGTTACTGCAGGACTGCTTCCCATAGCAGAATTAAGCTTATTCTTGAACACTTTGCAATACTCTGACCTAATCACATCAGTTTTCTGAAATCTTCAACATGGGGAGGGAGCAACAAAGCCCATGGGGCTCCTTGGGTCCTTAATGCCTTTGGCCTCAGTTTCTTCATCATTGAAATGAGGACAGAAGGCCTGCTGGGATGCATTGCCACCAAGGTCAGTAATGTTTGTGCAGGATCTGTGGAGCCTGATGGAACCATTCTTTCTTGACCTTCCTTCCTTGGCCTGTGGGGTTTGTACCATTGATATGTGACCTGCCTGAGAAGTTACAGCCACTTTTCTAGTTCTTAGTGTGTGGGCACAAACACAGTCCATGAGGTCCACCCTCAAATATCTAGACCAATAGCTCTGGACTATTAGCTGCATTCACAGTGTCATGCAGTCAGCATCTAGAACTTTCCATCTGATAATTGCACCGTTGAGCAGGCACCTCCCTTCCTCCCCACTCTTCTACTCTCCATGTCTCCTTTTTCCCACTCCTTCAGATTCCACATGTGAGCAATCCTCTGGCATGTCTGTCACTCTGGCCCAACCATCCTACTTACTTTGTCCTCAGTTCCTCCAGGCATGGATAGAAAGAATGGAACTTTTCCAGAGCCATTTCCCCCCTCAGCAACAACACAAAGAAAAAAAACACTGGCTACTCCTTGTATAATTTATAACCCTATGGACTGATCCAGTAAGCCCACTGAGGAGGGCTCCCAGCAAGTTGGGGACAGGGAGGAAGGAAATGGGGGTACCATCACAAGATTTGCTCAGTCTATCTAATTATTGACAATAAATATGTTTTAAAAAGAATGGAACTTTTTTCTTATACATACTGCATATTCTTTATTTGTCCATTATCACTCAGATTGGTTCCTTCTCTCATATTTTCTTTTGCATGTATGTGTGTGCATGTATTTATGCATGTTCATATGTGTGTGTGAAGTGAACACATTTGTAAGTGAAGGTGCATGTGGAGGCCAGAGGTTGATACTGAGTGTCTTCCTCAGTTGCTCTACCACCTTACCTTCTGACAGGGTCTCTTTCTGAACCCAAAGCTCCATTCAGATAGACTAGCTAGCCAGTGAGCCTGACATTCCCTGATTCTGCCTCCCTGGCACTGGAATTACAGGCACTCACCACTATGCCTGGCATTTTACATGGGTTCTGGGAATTCAAACTCAGCCCCATCTCCCCATCTTTGGCTCTGATGATAGTGAACAGAACTGCAATAAACTGGGAGTTCAGACCTCTCTTCTACACACTGATTTCAGTTCTGAAAGTGGAACTGTCATCATTCATGCCGTTCCCAGTGTGGGTACTAATTTACCTCTCCACATCACTGTCAACGTGGGTATCTGCTGGTGTCATTTCTGGCTTTTGTAGTCCATCCTAATGAGCTTGAGGTAGATCTCACTGTAGCTCTGATGTGCTTGTTGGTGAGCTCCTCCTTTTAGTCTCCTTGACCATTTGCATGTCTTCACTGAAGAAATACTGACTCCGTCCTTTCCTGTCTTCAGCCAGACCATGCATTCTCTTGCTATTGAGTTGAAGGAGTTCTGTGCATGTTTCGGATAGTAATTCTATATCATATGTACAGTCTTTCCACCATGAATAACTTTCCCTATTCACAGTGTGTGGACTCCTGTGTGCTGAGTGGGCTTGTAAGGCCTCTGGCTACATCTTGTTGTCAGGATAATGATGGCCTTATGTGATGAGTTTGGAAGGGTTCCTGGATTTTTACATTTTTTGGATGAGTTTGTGAAAGATTGGCCATGTCCTACAGGAAAAAAAGAACAATGCAAACATGATGTTACATGACTGAGGGTGTCACCTCTGTGAGTTTCCAACCATCACTGAAATGAATCACTACAGCCCCAGTGGCTTACAAACACCTTTCCTACCTTATGATACTCTGGAAACATGTCTCATGGGGCTGAGATCGTGTAATAGCAAGTGCATCCCACAGTCGAAGGGACAGTACACTCCCTGGGCTTTTCCAACTTCTGGGGGCTTTGTCACTCAGCTCAGCACTTAGCCATGCAGGGTTTGGGGATCAAGAGGCTGGTTCCTGATGCTCTGGCTCTGCTATAAGTTACTGTGGAAGCACTCTCCCTCTCCATCTTCAGGGTGGAGGATCTCTTGAGAGCCTGGGCCCCATGCTCTGGCAGGGGGCCTCCCTCCCACTGACCCTTCCTCAGATGGAAAGGGATGAAAGTCAGAAGGTCAGTGTTGAGATCCCTTATCTTTTAGAAGCAGAAGCCCAGGATCTTCTGGATGGGATCCTGCTGCAGTGAGCTGGGAAAGGACCCTGCCTTATCTGTTGGCCTTATATTGGCAAATTTAGTGTTCTCTTTTCTTGTCATGGATAAAATCTGTTAGAGGCTGTTCTTTCTCCTTAGTACAGACAGAGCAGCAAGCACACTCAGTCACTGTATATGACCAGACTGTTATAAAGTGAAGGGGTTGGCACTTGGAGAGAATGACAATTCTTTTAATATCCATAACAAAATAGCTTCTAAAATGAGGAAGCAGGATGTGGTGGTTTATGATCAGGGCCTGGTTTTACAGAACAGTTCCAGTTGCCCCTCTGTCCTGGCATGCATGTCCTGATGTCCATCTGTCCTTCTTAAGACAGCCACTTAGAGATTTCTCTTATAGCTACTGGCATTAAGGGGCATCCAAGTTTTACCACCCACTTCTTTAACAATATCCATCAACTCCATTAACTTTTACTTGGCACTACATAGGTAATCAGGGACTAGGTCCTTGGTCAGGGCTCTTGGAGTGGATTTTCTTTCTGCACCCCAGACACTGGACTTGGACTCCACTGACAACAGGCTATAATGAAATTTTGTAAGAGGCTCTTTCATGTTTATCAGCCTGGGGTCATCTGTCTCAATGATATGCATCATTCCTCACCAAGAATGAAAAGGTTTCCATCCTAATTTGGACTTCTTGTGTCTCCATTACAGTGCTGATCAGTGGCCATCCAGGTGATCTTTACAAGTCAAATACATCATATTTCCTCATATTAATATTTCCTCAGTATTCATATCACTCCTGAGGAGGGACAGCTCAGCTGATGGAGAGAGGGCTGCCAAGTTCCCCAGTCACAGATGTCCTCTGGCTTATTCTGTTTTTCTCCAAACCACTTTTAACACTGAACTCTTTTTATTGAAAATTTGTACCTTAGTACATTCAAACTTAGGGAAAGATTCCTATGTCAGTGCTGCGTGACTTCCTACCCCAGTGCGTGGGACTCTGAGTAAGATACATTCTGTGTATCCCAGAGCCCATCTTCTTCCCAGCAGGTGGGAGAAAAGCAGCCTGCCATAACCAATGGGGTGTGTTTGAGAGGTGTAGCAGGGTGGCAGACACAAAGAGGGCATTAGATCATCATGAATGGTCAGTTCAGTCTCAAAATACAGCTCTGACCAGTTCCACTCACAAAATTCAGGTTCTTCAGGATGTCTCTGCTGGCAGCATCTGTGTATGAATCTGACCACAGAGGTCTCTGGCTGAGTAGAGGGTGTCCTGTAAAATGGCCACAGGCTGTCTGGTTCTTCAGCGTCTGAATCAAGATAAAATTGACCCCTGTTTCAAAAGCTTTCATTTGATTCCTGGGTATGAACACTGTTGGCTGAGGTGTTGAGTGGGTGGAGTATGTAACTCTCTGCTAGTCCCACTTGTAGTATGGCATCAACTTATCATGCCAGGAGATACAACCAGTGCTGCTCGGGGATGTGTGCAGCCATGCTGATGGCCATCTGGCTTCTTGCTCCAATGCGCCATGCTATTATTGGGTAAGTTGTGGGAACTTGTAAAACAATTTCCCATTTGCATCTGCAAAACACAGCTGCTGATGCACACATGATATGAATTTTATGACTCTTTTCTTCCACTCTTCTCTTTGAGAAGGCCAGTGATTACTACTGGGAACACACACAAAGATAGAAATAAAGTATGTGTTAAACTTGCAAGAACCTTGTGTTTAACCTAGAATGTGATTTGGCCTTCCAGAGACAAATTACAATGGATAAAAGATTCTGAGCACGATCTCATGGTGTGGGGAAAGTGGATCCATCACAGGTTGACATCCAGCACAGGGCAGGGCAGCCTGTGAGTCCTACAGACAAGGTGAGGCACCTGCATAGCAAGAACAGAGCTTGGATGTGAAAAACCTTTAACAGAAGCCCTCATGAGAGTTCTGAGCCCCTTGAACATTCTGTTCGCTGTCACTGAGAAATAATCAAAGTAATAAAGAAGCTTCACTGTGTGCAAAGATGAGATTTACATTGTAGGAAAGGAAATAGTTCCTTTGGTCCAAGCACTAGGAGGTCAATGGCATCCTGAGTGCAGTGGGACCCCATCCAGCATCTTTCCCCACACATCTACGGGATCTATTTTCCATGTAGCTGATCCTCTCTTTCTGCATACCAGTAGCTCTGCTTACCTAGTCATTCCAAAGGGACATCTCCTGCCTCTCTCTAGGGGTCACCCTCCCAGGGGACTCTGGTTGGCCCTCAGGGTCCTGAACTCCAGGGAAGGAGCAGTTTCTAAGAGGAAGGATGACATGCAGACAGACCAAGTGAGGTGCTGAGATGGACCTTCTCTGTGAGGGAAGGTGAAAGTCATTTTCATAGTGCAGAATCTGCAGGAGAATGAGGTTGTGGTGGATTTACATCTCACCAAGACACTAAGACTGCTTTTCCCAATAACACCATAACTTCTGAAGACTGTTAGCTTCTGTTTGAACTTGGGGGTTCATTGTCAACTTTGTGGATTGGTCTGGGTACTTAATGTCTAGAAGTTTGTGATGGAAAAGGATTACAGTTTCTGTTGGTTTGCTCTTAAATAATAGCACATGGAATCTTTATGGTGGGGAAGTATACCAATTAATTTCCCATTACCGTGAAGAAATACCTAATCAGAAGCAGCTTATAGAAAAAAAAAAGCTTCAGGAGCTGGAGAGATGACTCATGGGTTAAGGCGCTTGCCTGTAGAACAGAAGGACATGAGCTCAATTCCCTAGTAAAGCCATATGCACAAGGTGGCCCATGTGTCTGGAGTTTGTTTGCACTGATTGGAGGCCGTGGCATGCCCATTCATTTCATATTCTCTCTCTCTCTCTCTCTCTCTCTCTCTCTCTCTCTCTCTCTCTCTCTCTCTCTCTCCCTCCCTCCCTCCCTCCCTCCCTCCCTCCCTCTCTTTCTCTTCCTGTTTCTTTCTCTCACTCTCTCAAATAAATAAATAAATAAATAAATAAATAAATAAATAAATAAATAAATAAATAAATAAATGAAATATTTTTAAAAGGGTTTAGTTCAGGTTACAGGTTTAAAGGGGAGTTTCATGGCCATTATGGCAGGGAAGACACAGCAGGCTGGAGTGAGAAGCCAGAGTCTGTGTGGCAGCAGGGAAGCTGACGGAGAGCAGGATGTGGACCCAGACTATAACACCTCAAAGCCCACCCCCAGTAACCCACTTACTTCAGCGAGGCTTCGTCTCCTGAAGGTTCCACCACCTTCCCAAACAACACCACCAGGTGGTAACCACAGGTTCAAAAACATGAGTCTATGGTGGAATTTTACATTGAAACACCAGAAGTAAGGATTCAGGAGTTTGTTAATGAGTTTTCTCTTCTGGTGGGGCCACCATCTCCTGAGGAGCCTGAAGCACCACTTCTTCCTTTCCTTCTGTCACCATGGTAACAGGATGAGGAGGGACCTGGGTCTCTGTGCCCCCTGCTTGGGGCTCACACAGCAGGACTGTGGTTGTCCTTCAAAAGTGGCCACTGTAAAGTACAGAGGCTCCTAAGACCTCAACAATAAAGCAGCCGGAATACCCACCATGACTCAGGGAACTAAGCAGAAGAGGGACAGAAAGATTGTAAGAGTCATGGAGGGGGAGAACTGACAGAGACATTGTCCCCCTCAGCAACAATATATAAAGGGGGGTGGAACCAGGTTGACTCCTAGGCTATCATAACCCCCTACCCCATGGACTGAACCAGACTGCCCACGGAGGAGGATACCCAGCTGACTGGGGACAGGGAAGAGGGAAATCAGGGAACTGGGGATACCAACACATTATTTGCTCATTCAATGTATCTAATTATGGATAATAAATAAATTTTTTAAAAGTGGCCAGTGTAAAATACACAAGAGGGCCTGAACAGGTGCAGCTGGGTTAAACACATGGCCAGCTCTGCTGTCATCAGACTTACGCCTCAATGTCACCATAGGTCCTAGCATTTCCTGTTTGAAATAAATACAGAAATTACAACCCTGGTCTTCAGATCTGACTTAAGTCCTAGCACAGGCAGAGGAGCATGCCAACAAAAGGATGTGGTGGCGCTGGGGAGATGGCTCAGTGGATAAAGCACTTGCCATACAAGCAAAAGTGCCAGAGGTCAGAATGCCAGCTCCCAAATATAAAGCCAGACACTGTGGCAGGCAGGTGTTTGTAATCAGTGAGAAAGGAGGTAGACATAGGAGAACCTGCTGGAAACTCAGGGGCCAGCTAGCCTGGCAAAAGCAGCAGTGAACAGCAGGAGACCCCACCTCAAAGGAGGTGGAAAGGTGAGGAACAGCACCAGAAAGTTGTCCTGTGACTGCCACATGCACTCCATGGCACACATGCATACACACGCACATACATACACATACATACATACATACATACACACATATACATACATATACACATGCATACACCCATGCACACACACAGATATACACACACATACAAACATGCACACACATACACATACATACACATATGCACACACATATACACACAAACATACATACACACATACACTCACACACACATGCACACACATGCACACACACGCACACACAAATGCATACACACATACACACACAGACACACACAGACACACGCAGACATACACATCATATGTATACACCAACAAAAAGATGTGTGTTGTCCTGTGTGAAGGTCAAGGAAACAGAAAACTTACTTTGTAAGAATATCGATACATTAAAGAAAAACAGACAAGAAATCCAAGTTCATGACCATGCTGTGCTACTCTGCCTACGTTACCTGTTTCAATGTGTATTTATTCTTTCTGAGAGAAGGACTATTAAGGGCTGTCCTGATGTCATTGCACAGTGGTCACAAGTCATGTCTTGTTTTCCCTCAGGAGCTGGAGTTCCAGGACCTGACTGCAGTCCTTCACTGCATCCACTCCTTCATCGCCGCCAAGGTGGCCTCCCTGGATCCAGTGTTTATGGACAGTCAGAGCATGGCCAGGAGATACATGTGCAACAGTTGAAATTGCTTCTGGAGACTTCTGAAAATTTAAATTATTTTCTTAAGAAACAAATCTTTCCTGCACAATACTGCAGCTTTGTGTGGTTTTATAATGAGCCTATAGTTGTGATACCAATAAAGACTTGACCAGTTTCTCAGACAGTCATAGTTGTTGAATACTCTGTTCAGGCAGAGCGGCGGTGACCTGAACACCTGAACACAGCTCTGCTAAAACAGTCTCATTGCCTGTGTCTCAGATTCTTAGATAGCATGATGGTGGTGCCAACATCACAGTCCATTGCTCCCATTGGTAAAATCGAGATTTTATTTTTGTACAGCATAAGGAGTGTGGTGAGCCCACCATTTATTTTGTTCTAGAGGAGGAAAGGGCTTTCTATGGGGCTGTTGGTCACTTTCTCTTTCTCTCAGGTGGGAAGCAGCACATGGTTGAGAAACGAATAGTGGGGAAAGGCAATTTCATTTATTTAATTTTATATTAAATGCATATTGATTATATAACTGAATTACATGTCATTTAAATGTGGATTCTATTTTTTCCTAATTCATCAAATACAGCACATTTTTGGTTTGCTTGTTTCTCATATTATGTCTTTTAAGTAAGGACACATTCTATTTTTATTATTAAAAGCAATTTAATGAAATTCTTGAGTTTTCTTTCAGAAATGCAGGCTACAGTTAGGAGAGGGCATGAGCATGCCTTGTTTCTGTTGATTCTTTGAGTAGAGAGCAAGCACACCTCATCAAGACAGCAAGGAGCAGAAGAAAGCACACGTGCCCCATGGGAAGCCAAGTTGCTGGAAGCCTGCTGCTGTTCAGGCCTTGAGGTGATGAGGATTTCAGCAACCAGCCACAGCTCCTGCCCCCCTTCAAGCCTTTGTTTATCTGATAGGTAGGAAGAAGGAAATATTTTAACACACCAAATAATCATAATCAATGCTACTTTCACTTGAAATTATATGCTCCTCATTCCATATATATATATATATATATATATATATATATATTGTTTTATGTGACACTCTTCTGAATGCTCAGGGTTCTGAGAAGACCCCACAGGAATGGAGTACATCAGGTTTGTCCTCACATTCTGTTCTGTAAATGCCATCCACAGAGAGCCAGATAGCTTTTTCTGCATGGACCTTTATTATCAAACTTCCTGCTCATATCAATGTCAGCTAGGAGTTAGGGCTTGATGAAATACCCACCAGGGAAGTGAAAGGAGAAATTCCTTCTCTGCACATCCTCTTTGAAGACAAAGACACCGACCTCAAAATTGAACAGGTTTTCCCCCACACAGAAATCCAGAACTCACTTAGAAATGGAAGTTGTGCTGCATGAGAGTGAGGAAGCCAGAAAAAAAGTCCATGTTGTTCCTATGGGAAAAACCCATAGTTTCAACAATGGGCCTTATTCAATAGTAATGAAGATAACAGTGTTTCCCAGCAAGATTTCCTACAAAAGTTATTTTCACATCTGTGTGGATGTCCAACTCTTTCTGAAAAAAAAATGCATATTTTCAAAACAACCAAAATCTATTGGCTTCTTTCACACACGATGCAGGTGCTAGTGCAACATCCTACAAAGGTTCCAGGTGAATGTGGGCTTCTCCAGGGACTGAGCTCTGTGCCAGATTAAAGCCCTTCCTGAGTCACAATCTGCTATGGCAAATAGGCACTCAGAAATTATTTCACTTTTATCTGGGATATGGCGTTACTTCTAAGATTGTCTCAGATTTCATTAAACAGTAACAGAAAGCAACCATGATCTCTGCAGAGTGAATTTGTGGGAACGTGTTGGGCCGCACACTGGCGGCTGGTCTTCTGCAGGGCCCTTGCAGCTCACAGTTCACAGCTCACTTGAGTACAGGTGGAATCAATCCTGAGTTCTCATTTTCCAGGTGGAGAAACTGAGGCTTAAAGGCCATAACATGGGGCTGGCAGTGAGCCAAGCCTGGCCATCACACCCCTGGTCCCTGTCCCATCCTCCAAGCCAGTGCTCATGGTCAGCAGCCTGTGAACCCTGGCTGGGAAGGTGGCCACCATTGTCTTACAAGAGTGATCATTTATGCATGTTGTGTCCTATTTGAACCATGAGAACAGAAAGCTTTCTACTAATGAAGTGTGAGAGAAAGTGAAGAAGAAAAGAAACTCAGGTGAGGTACAGTTGCAGCTCAACACTCTGGACATAAGCCAGTTATACAGACACGTTATGAGAGAGAGAGAGATTGGGGTGGGGTGCCTCAGGCTAAGCCCACCCACCCTGAGGCTCTTACAATCATTCCACCCCTTCTTCTGCAATGTACCCTGAGTTTTAAATGTATTGCTATTCAATGAAAAGCAGAGGTGGTACCAGCTTTGGCTGAGACTGCTGACGATGGTGATGACCATCATTACCACAGGTCCACGGGTGCCTGGCCCTGCAGTTGAGCAGTGGGGGGTCAGCTGGAACCACCTCTCAGGGGTCCCGTGGACACTAAGTGGGCTAAGACTTCATCACCTTCTCTTGGATCCCCAGCCTCGCTGCCCTTCCTTCATGACACAGCCATATGACACATAGCAGGAAATGGAGTCTCCTGCTAACTGGACAGCATTGTTCTAAAAGCTGAACTTAAGTCATTCTGGAAGGGAATAGAAAGCCAAATTCATGTTTCTAAATTAAAAATAAATCTCCCGACAGCTTTGGCAGCATGACAACTGTATTAAAAGAGCAACAGAGAAAGCTTCTGTGAGCACTTTACTTAAAAAAACTATCTCAGATTTGGAAGTGGCAAAATCGACTCTCCGGGGTTTGCTTAGGCAAAAGGATGCATATTATATTGCTACCCACCTCTCAATTTTTCACCAGAGTAGAAGCTGGGAAACTTAAACACCATATATTTATTCCAAGAAAAAAATATGTTTCTCCTATGAAAAGACTGTTCATTTAAACCTGGGATTCAGCTGCCAGGCATGGTGGTGCATGTCTCTAATCCCAGCCCTCTGGAGGCAGAGGTAGGAGGATTGCATTTAGTTCAAGGCCATATTGAGATTGCATAGTGAATTCCAAGTCAGCGGTAGGCACTTCGAAGGCATTCCTTCCTTTGATCCTAGGCCCCTGAGCCCCTTGGCAGGAAACACCAGGTTCTCATCCCCACTGTGCCAAGAAGGTGACAGTTCCTCTGACCCAGCCATCTAATACAAGCCTAAGCTCATGTCTACATGCAAAGCAGGTCTTCACAGGTCGCTGGTCACTGCCAATCTCCTTTGCCCATTTCTTCCCCTCCCTCCTCCTCTTCCTCTATTTAACCAATGGTGTTCCTACAATAAAGGGGAGATTCTCCACCTCACTCCCCAAGGAGCCCATTACTGAGCTGAACACACTGGGAACCTTGTTTCCCCAAGGGGACCATGTCACCATGAGCTAAACACACAGGAAGCCATGCTTCCAAAAGCTGTAACACTCCTGCAGGTTCTCGGGCCCACAGGCATGCTGCCATGGCTGTCTGGGTCCACCCCGCCACTGCCATCACCTCTGCCCCTGCAGAAGCAGCCGTAGGCAGAGCTGTAACACTGAGCAGACCTCACCCGGCGCAGGGCAGCGGATCCTGCCACCAGGGCAGAATGCTGTACTTCACTGCCAGCCAGCCAGCAGCGCTGGACAATGGAGAGCCGAACCATTCCATGAGTGGCTCAGCCTGGCCCCACCTCCCCGGGCACACTCCAGCCCAGTGTGAGTGGCCCGGCTCCCAAGCAGACTTCAGGACCTTTCTTATAAACAACAGTTGTCCACCTGATGTCAGCCAGAAGGTGATGTCCACCCTCTGCTCATACCATTGTTTTCCCTGACATCATTGAGTTCCCCCTCGAGTTGGTTAGCCAAAATAAACCTATTCCTCCCATCGGCCACTTTTGGTCTGCTTCTTTGTCACAGCAACGAGAGGTTGACTAGAGCAGCATGCATCCTTAGGAAACATTTGCAGCCTCTATATCTATGCAGATACTATTAGAGGTATTGTGGAGGGGGGATTCAGAGTGTCTAGGAAACTCCCATGATTGCAGAGAAGACCAGCAAATAGACCAAGAGGAAGCAATGTCAGTGCCCAGAGCACCTCAGAGGGCAGCATGATCCAGCCCATAGAGAGTAGAAAGCAGAGCTGAGCAGAGAGGGGTAGTGGGAGAGAGTGAGTAGGAGAGCGAAAGTCTGGAGAGGAGCCAGTGCACATGCAACAGGTGCATCACTTTGGGATGCAGAAGCCCAGAGAGCAGAAGAAGCAATCGGAGAGTCCGCAGCAGCTAGGGAGCAGAGGGTCTAAGGTGCTCTAAGGTGCACATGGTATCACATCATCACTTGGTTCAGCTCTTCATCTGTCTATTCCTGATATGCTACACCTCCAGTCTAAGATGCTGGGACTACATACCTCTCTCTCTCTCTCTCTCTCTCTCTCTCTCTCTCTCTCTCTCTCTCTCTCTCTCTCTCTGACTCCTTGCCTTCTGAGCATACTCACATAGCCACACTGTCAGCTAAAGCAATGAACACTAGTGCAGAAGGTAACAAACCACCTCTGAACAGAGCTCCAGAGGATCCAAATTATGTCAGCAGATCCTTCCTAGGAGCCTAGGAGGGGAATAGTGCTAAGGGCTGGTCACACTGAAGGTCACACATGCAAGGGGTTATAAGACACTTCTCTCGAGCTCTGACTTGAAGGTGGTTGAGAAGGCACAAAGGTTGTGCCCTGAATCGAGTATAAACTTATTGTTCTTGGTGAACTATGTAAACCAGTTCACTCAGCTACTGAGCTACTTGTTTCCCTAACATATGCAATGTTGTGGATGCTGATACATACTAGGAGCTAAGTAGCTAATTTTTAGGCAGTATGTCAGACACAGGCCCAAAAGAAAGCCACCCTGATCAGGAGAGAATACAATTCCAGTCTGATTCAGGCTCATTCAAGACTGTGATAAGCAGCAGTTTCCTGGTTCTTCCTGATTCTTTAACTTTTCACAGGCCCTTTCTTAGTCAAAAGTCCTCCTGGACCCAACAACCAAGCAAGATCCTTCAGAGACATATGGACTTGGCAATGAGACTCATCCTAATTGGATACCTAATTATATATAAATAGACCTGATCCAAGACTCCATGTGATATTTTCCTGGTTTCTTCTCTCCGTCCCAGCCCAGGATAGGAAAACTCCTCTTGGTTTGGGAGCTTTTCTTCTTCCCTATTTTCTGTCTTATAAGTCCTTCATTTGCACTTTTCTGAGTGTGTGCTTCTTTACTCTGCTAAATGTGGACAAGAACTCCAGGCTTGAGAGCCTTGGGCATGGGGATTGCTAAACCCAGAGCCCAGCCTCTTTGTGGCATCATCATGGAGATTCAATCCCATATTACTGCTTCCTCCAATTTCTGTGATATTTCTGTGGCAAACCTGTTAAGGTTACTGTCTTTCTCACCCTGCTAATTTTGTATTGTCAGGAATACTGCACTTTGAAAATCACTAATGTATACTAAGCAGGCCATCACTTTGTTCTTAAGATGATTTTAACCTTGTTGGATATTCATTATTCATATTAGACTTGCTAAAGTACTTTATGTTGGCTCCTAAAAGTCAATTTAAAAACCAGGCATAGCAATGCATACCTGTAATCCCAGGACTCAGCGTGCTGAGGCAGGAGGATTGCAAGTTTGAGACCAGTGTACATTACAGGGAGACCATATCTCAAGAAGGCTAAGAAGCACCAACTCTATTTGAATTGTATATGGATTTTCTAGACATTTTGCAGTACTAACACGATAGAGACACTGATTTCATTTTAGAAGCATGTGTCATCTGTTTCCTTATTTTATTCTGCTTTGACAGTACCCAGTTAACAGTTTCAAATTAAAAAAAAAATCTGTTCCTTGTGTCATATGATACGATGAAGAGTATTTTACCCAATGTTGTGGTTTGTATGTGAATGTGATTAGGCTCATATGTGCGAACACTTGGTGGCCAGGTGGTGGTGCTCTTTGGGAAGGTTGTGGAGACATTAGGGAGTAAGCCTTAAGGATATTTCAGCCCTGCACCACTTCCTGTTTGTAATCCATTTCCTGCCTGCCAGTGTAACCAGCTCTGATTTGTTCCTGCTGCCAGGTATTGTTCCCTCAAATGGGTAAGCAGAGTTCAACCCTTTCCTTAATTTCTTTCTGATCAGGTATTTTATCCCAGCAACAACTAATGCAATACACGAAGTGAAACTCCATTTAAAATAGCAAGAAAACACTCCATTCGTGGTTTCCAGGGCAGGATCTCCCTTTGTCCCTCCCATACATATACTTTTTGACTTTGTGGAGCAAATTGATTTCATCTATAACTCAAAATATTTTAATGCCCATCAGATTAAGAAAAATGAAACAAAAAAACTTTCCATGAATCCCATATTTCCTTAGTATAGCCATCCAATTGTGGCATAAAACAGGTGGCAATGCCTATCATCACAATCCAAATATGACATTGTGTTGTAGCATTGTCTTTGTCCAAATGCCTGTCCAGACAGAGAACGATCCTGGTCAACATGAAGTTAAGCTCCATGTGTTTACTGCAGTGTCAAACTGCCAAGCTTTTGGAATTTTATCTAGTCACTCCAGTAACATAATCACCAGCTGGAACAGGGTCCCCACACATACACAGTGAAGAAGATGCCTCTATGAGAATAGATCACATCTGGAAAAAAATTTAATGTATCTAGGTAAGTTCCTGATGAATTTAATTGTTGGGTGTAGAAAATGGCCATCAGAGTCTTATGGACAATAATGAAATTTTATGAGACACAAACGTCTTTCAAGAGACAGGATATCTCAAACGATCGATGCCAATATGATTGTGCCTGTGATGGCCAGGCCCATCCTTCTACATGGTGGCCACCCCTTAAGGGCAACATCTCCATGTAGAAGCCAGCTCACTTTTGAGAGGAAGTTCCACCATGGCAGGGAAAACATGGTAGGTCCAAGAAGCTGGCTCACATTGTCACATATCAGTGGGAAGCAACAGCAAGAGTGAGTTCCCTGAGGCAAGTGAGGCTGGGTTATAGCACCCTAAAACCCACACCTACACCTCCTCCAACAAAGTTCCAGCTCCCAAAGGTTCATCTGGAGAATAAATGTGAGGCTTAATTAAAAAAAAAAAAAACACTTAAAGCGATGGAGGACATTTTACATTCAAACCATCACAGGTGGAGTGCCTGAGAAGGGGTGGGATAAAGACCTCCTTCTCATCCTGGTCTCTAGACATCTGGATTGCTATGGCCTAATGACCAATGTGGACAGCACCTGCAGAGGAAACTCTGGTCAGGAGACCAATTCTTCTCCCGCCTACTGCTACCTTTTCCCTGGCTTGCCTGAGAAGGGAGGACTCTGCACAGCTCTGCTCAGAGGAAAGGCAGTGACTCGGGCCTCAGAGAAGCCCTCCTGTAGGATATCAGCTCACCCCTGTCCTGGACATCCTCCCGACAGTCACCTCCTCCACTAGCTGACTGAGTCCTCTGCCATATTGGCATTTGAGCCCAAGTGTGGGACACCCCCAGGATTCATCTCTGAGGCTGCTGCATATGAGATCATGCATCTGAATTTCAGCTGTGTTTCTCCTACTGTCTTTGCCACAGAGAACTGGGGAAAGTCAGGAGCTAAAATTTTTCTTCCCCTATGAAACTTGCACTTTACACACACAATGTCAGTAGTGACAGGGCTCCAGAAGTGGGTTGAAATGGGAGGATGATGGACTGCAAGTGCTCTGGAAGATACTTCACACTCCCATCCCTCCATGCAGCCATCCTTGTAGTGGGAAAATTCCCATTTGTTGAAAGGAAAATTAAGATCATGGTAACTGGGTAAGTGAACAATCCAAATGCAAAAATTAGAGAACTTTTGTTTTGTTGTTGTTTTTCAAGGTAAGATCTCTCTCTAACCCAGGCTGACCTGGAGTTTACTATGCAGTCTCATAGCAACCCTCCCAACTCTGCCTCTTGAGTGCTGGGATTAAAGGTGTGCACCACCACACCCAGCAGGAGAGAACTTGATTTGGAGGTCTTCTTGATGCAGTCGAGAGCTCTCTCTGTTGGACTTCAAACTCTCCAAGATGGTGGCTCTCAAAGAACCCTGCAAGTCACTGGCTTTCAAGGTCTCTGCAATTAGCAAAAAATTTTTTTTAAAATGAAGACAGGGAAAAGGATAAATTATGAATGATTTATTAAGACAGAGTTGAGGGAAGAGGGAAGAAAACCAGAAAAGCTTAGAAGCCAAGAGGAGTTCCACCCTTCCCAGCAAGATGGGGTTGAAGAAAACCATAAAACTCTGACGTGGAGGCTTAGATCATGTCCTTAGATTAGGCATCCAATTAAGATGAGCCTCATTGCCAAGTTCAAATATTGGAGACCTTCATTGGTAGCTGGGCACAGGAGGAGAGCTGGATTCAGAAAGGTTCTGCCCACAGGGAATACATGCCCAAGAAAAGTTTAGAAATTTTGGTTAACATAAAGCAATTTTATGTCTTACTCATGACTCTTAAAATAGATCATACTTAGACAAGATACTCAACATTTTATGTCTAAATGGTATCAGCATTGTTTGTAAATAATAGATTCTTGTGCTAACACTTGGGGTTACCTCACTTTGATGCAGGCATTAGGATGGCCCTTCAACGTGACTTTATTTTTTTTTCAATGTGACTTTAAATTAAAGAAGTGCAGAGTTTATCTCAGAATAAGGGGAGTCGTCTTTGTTTCTCTAAGAACAAAAGTCACAATGAATGAAACCAGGTTATTTCTTCATAAAACCTGAATGATAGACTTAGTAATGACCATTTGGCAGAATTAGCATTATTTAGTTTCTGGGGTTTGTTGTTGTTGTTTTTCGTTTTTTGTTGTTGTTTTGTTTTCCCAGGTAGGGTCTCACTGTAGCCCAGGCTGACCAGGCTCATGTAGTCTCAGGATGACCTTGAACTCACAACAATCCTCCTACCACTGCCTCCCAGGTGCTGGGACTAAAGACATGCACCACCACACCTGGCTAGTTTGTAGTTTTTTATCTTTAAACAAGATAGGAAAATTAACTATCTTTAAAGTTATAGCTTTCTCAGATATGATACTTAAATAGTTTTAGAAAAGAAAAGTTGGCACTAATAAATAAAACTTGACCTTGTTAAGACTTAGTTTTCTGAGCAGTTAAAAGCTTGACACATAGATAAATATAAATATCTTAATTGGATACTTTAAAGCTAGTTTTTGTAACTGTTCTCATGAGCAGATGTGTATCAGTGAAATGATTTTTAACCTTTGACATGACGAGACATGCCAATATAAATAAATGTGCCAACTTATTAAGAAGAGTTGAGCTTGAATTACATTCACGACATTATGGAGCAAATGAAGATTACCCATGTACATGTTGTTAAACCATAAAGTTCTAGCCTGCTATACTTCTTAGATAAGCCTGATTGTCACTTGCATTTAAAAGGTTCTTTCACTCTTTATATATATTTTTTCTGTCTAACAAATGTCCGAAATCTATATCCTAAAAAAAAAAAGCATGGAACTGTAGTGACCTGAAAGAGAGCTGCCTTTTAAGTAACCAAAAGCAAGAAAGAAACTATACAGAACCAAGACTCTTGATATTAAATTCTTGAGCAGTTTGTCTTTCTCTGTTTCCATGTCAGGGAGCCAGATGGCCAGACTATCTCAAGAGAAGGGTTTTGGATGAGACATAAGTTAAATTTGCTTGGGATCTGAGACAGGATAGCACTTATTCCTCTCAGTATCCAGCCAACTTTTTAACGTGTTTAAACAGCACATGAAAACCTACTGATAGAATTTATATTACTGTGAGCAAGAAAGAATGACAGAAAACATACAGAGAACTAAGCATCTTAACATGCTAACTTTGTAAGTGTAGTCTTGGATACAAAAGGCATCAGTTTTCCTGAAGTGCCAGAAGAAATGGCAAATAGTCTCTTATCATCTGCAGGCCAAACAAGCAGTGGAGCAGGGAAAGGTCAGTTTTCTTCAGGCTTTGAGGAGAGGGTTAATTCAGGATGTACTGTACGTTCACCTGGGTGAGCCTGGTACCCAAGCTGAAGTAGAGGAGAGGCAGTGAGAGACATTTCCCTGTCATTCTTGTCCTCTGATATTTCTCATGGCTCCCCACACAGAACAGATATTGGTACATTCCTATCAATTACCAGAGTCCAAGGGAGAAAAGCTATTACCAGAATTATCTAGGCTCACTGGTGCCTGGCAATTTTCTACCTTGCCTTGAATTCTTTTTTGACTTGTTCTTGAGTCTGCGCCCTGGTACAGAAAAATATAGTATCTAAAGAGGTGATAATTAAACCTGAGGACAAATTCAGGGGCAGACACTTGTCTAATGTGCCTTCAAAATACCAATTCTTTTATTTTCAGATAAAATTTTACAGCCAAAGATGTGCATGTTCAGAGATATCTCTATCTGTTGTTTTAAGCTTTTCCATATATAAATCATGGCTTTGAGCTAAGCCTGTACTCAAATGATCATGCCCAAAAATTGGCACACCCCTATATGAATATGTATTCCTCCTAAATAAAATCCCCATGCTTCCAGTGTCTCTCCCAGAGTTGTGCTGGAGAAGACTCCTTTTCTGCTGCAGGTAACAAGTCTCCACTCTCTTATGACTTGGCTGTGCTGATTTTGGCTTTGCAATCACCAGGATGCAAAGCCATTGTGTTCAGTTACAGAGCTACTGCAGACAGGCTGGTACAGGCACAGGGGAGTTTGGGACTGTAAGGAATACAACATAAGGACTTGTCAGTGCTTTCCTGACATTTCCACACCAAGGGTCAGAAGCAGGTTCAGGCATCTATGAGCGTAAGCCTGGAATGATGCTGAGCCCTTCTTTACCTACAATCCAGCTGTCATGGTTTGATCCAGGTGTCCCCACAAACAAATGGATGTGTTCTCAGTGATCAATGCTCAGCTGATGGCAGTTCGGGAATTAAAACCTCGCTAGAGCTGTGTTGTCAGGGGCAGGCTTATGGGGGTTATAAGCCAGCTTCCCCTTGCCAGTGTTTGGCACACCTTCCTGTCACTGTTTCCAGTGCTGTGGGGGAGGTGATATCCAGCCCTCTGCTCATGCCATCATTTTCCCTGCCAGGATGGAGTCTCCCCTTGAGTCTGTAAGACAAATAAACCCATTCCTCCACAAGCTGCTTTTGTTTGAGTTCTTTCTGCACAGCAACTAGAAAGCTGACTGCAACCCCAGCTCACCAAAAACTAGGTGGGGCTTCCACACACCTGGAACCCCAATTACAGTGGAGAGAAAGAAGGAAGGGAGAGAGGGAGGGAAGAAGAGAAGGAAAGAAAGAATCCCAGCAATGAGGCATTCTTAGAATCCATTATTTTTATTCCTAAGGCAGTAAGAAAAGAAATTTGGCAGCGAAGGAAGAATGAAAACAGATACAGAGTTTAAGAGGAGAGGCATGAAATAAGAGTTGTGGAGGGGAGAGCCATCCCACAAGGAGAGGTGAGAGAGTTCTTAGGCAGGGCCATGGCCCTTTCAATGGTCACGCATGCGCGCATGGGTCCTGAGAGTGGAGTCTTCCTCCCAGGTGGTAGGGAGTGTGATGAGCTGTGTTCCCAAAGTCAGCGTTTTTCTCAGGTGCAGGAGTGAGGTCAGGACTGAGGGTGAATATAAAATAACATTTAGAATCTTAGAACATGGAATTTAAGCTGAATGTGAAGGAAATAGGTTCCCAAAGGAGACAATATTAGAAGTTGAGTTGGTGGGTCACAATGTCCAATGGGATTCTATATGGAAAATGCAGACTAGTAAGCAGCTGACAGGAGTCACCAAAGGAAGATTCTTATGAAAATAAAGACCCTTCATCTCAAGCAGTAATGCCAAGAATCTTTCTAGAAGGGGGGGGGGTTGTTTCCTTTTTCATCTAAACATACTGTGTAATTCATATAAAGGATAGTTTTACCACAAGCTCATACACAAGCTTCAGCTTATGACTGTTCCACATAGGATTTTTCATATTTATGATGACACAGAAGTTTTGTGCATCCAACATAAACTATGCTTCCAATGTTGCCTGTTGACCTTTCCAGGCTACTGGCACATGTGTGATGCTTTCTCATGCAGCTGCAGCTCCAGCCCACCTCAAGGTCACAACAGAACCCCCATCCATTACAGCATGCTAAGCGAGAGGTTCAGTGGCTTATGTGCATTTGATGAATTTTGAATTGTGATATTTTCAACTCACAGTGGGTTTGCCACATTACATTCATTCCGTTAAAAGTGGGGAAGTTTCTGTCCAAATAACATAAGCCATAATGTTCCTTGACATTTCAGACTAGATGTGCCCACGAACTACAAAGGACCACACTCCATATACATAAAACCATCTGCCACACAGTTCCCAAGCTGAAATGGCAAGGACATTTTTGCTGACTCCCTTACTTCTTCACTGACGTTTATATCTTCAATTACCAGGGGATTTCTTGATTTAAATTACATAATCTTATTTCTTTCCTATATCATTTTCCTCATATAAGTGCATGGTTATTTGAATGAGAAATATCTCCTATATCTTCATGTGTTTGGTATACTTGGTCACAAGATGGTGGCAAGTTGGAAGGTGCCTTGCTGGATGAGGTGTGTTGCTAGGGGTAGGTAGGCTTCGAAATATCATAGCTCAGAACTCAGGTCACTCTTGCTGAGTTCTGCCAGCTGCTAGAGCCAGATAATGTCTAGCCTCTGCCCTACCATCCTTTACTTACCACAGGGGGAAGCTTTGCCTTGTGACTGTTAGTCAAAATAAACCCGTTCCTCCCATCAGCTGCTAATGGTTTGTTGTTTTGTTCCAGCAATGAAAAGATAACTACAACAAAATGTTAATGCAATCAATTAATACAATCGAAGCATAATTAACCCAATTTACCAGTATTTAGAGATGTGAGACTTCTCATTACTAGAGTCTGCATTAATGCATGCCCAGTTCCAATGTATTTGTTAACTTCTTCAGTACTGGGACAAAACACCTGGCAAAAGTCAGTGTAAGAGGACAATAGTTTATTTCTGTTTATAGTTCCAGATTATAGTCTATCATGTCAGGGACAGCTTGGCAACAGGAGCATGGGACAGCAGGTGACATTTAGTCCACAGTGAGGAAGCAGAGAATGATGAATGCTGTAGTTCAGCCAACTCTCTCCTTTTTATATAGTCTAGGATCCCAGGACATTGGATGGCACCACCCACAGTTAAGGTGGGTCTTCCCTCCTCAATTAACCTAATCAAGACAATCCACCACAGGCTAACCTAATCTAGGTAATAACTGACTCTGTCAAGTCAATATCAAGCCAAGCTGCAGGGGTGTGGAGTTGAACAGAGCTGCAAGAGGCCCTCCAGGCAAAGACCATGGAAGATATGATATAATTGGAATATGTCATATACTCATATGATCCTAATTGAATTCAAAAACTTTGTACATATATTGCTAGTTTGTCATGCTTATGGAAAAGTTACTGTTCTTTACTCATGGGTGGTGCTGGACAGGTGTTTATGTACACAAGGTGCAGTCATTCTGTCTTTGTGTTTGCCCACAAAGAAGAACCAAGTGCTGCTCTCTACTCAAGACAGCCTGAAGCCAATGTTTGACACAACATGGAGTCACTTGAGCAAGGCAAAACTTGATCTCAACAGGCACTTTTCCTTTCTTCTTCATGTGGGAGTTCTTTAGCTTCACAAAGCTTATTTCTAAAATGTTATTATGGGAGGTCAGTAGGAGTTATATAAAATTCAGGGAATTGTAAAGAGGTGTTGTTTCAAAAGCACAATATTTGTAACTTGGCCTTGCAGAAAACCTCTGTCATGATGGATGAAGCTTCCTAGGAAGGGAAGGAAGGGTGTGGGTTTCCTCCATGCTTTCAGGAAACCAATGCTTGCTTTTAGTGTAGGTGTGAATTGACTAGGAGAGAGTGCTAACCTTACACCCGGGGCTGGTGCTTCATGTCCTGGACAGTTAGTCTCTGATGCTCAAGCCTAAAGAAAATCTACTTTAAAATTCCCCTTTTTCTTTTATAAATCCCTAAAGAGATACACAGGTTTCTAATCCTGGGTTCTGGCCATAGAAGTTCAAGCAATCTTAGGTAAAAGTAAATCCTTTTCTGAATACCTTTTTCTTCCTATTCCTTCAATTTATCTTAGAATATGTAGTTCTTTCATAATCTAGTCTTTTTACCTTAAAAGAACAATTTTATACCATGAGTCTCTTACTTCTTCCCTGAAATGTATTCTCACAATGATCCAGGCATCTCTTTAAATGTGTCATTCACTCATTTTCTCATGCTTCCACCTATGCATCTGCTCATCCATTTAAGTATTCATCCATTCACACATCCATCCATCCATTAGCCAATTCATCTTTTCACATGTCCATCTCTAGCCATCATCCCTTATATCTTTCCATTTCCATTCATTACATGCATGCCTACACACATACATACATATTCATCTACCCATCCACAATCAAGCCATTGATACATCCATAACAAGAGCTCATTCCCCATCTCCAGATATTTTCCTCCTCATTGTTATCCCACCCCATACTTTTCCTGCCATACCAGGTATTCATATAACACTTCTTTGTTTTCACAGATTCACCTCCCAGGATGCTAAAGGATCCATCACACACAGAAGCTATGTGCTTCTCTGTCTTCCTGACTGGAGTATAACTTATAAAGACACTGAGCACATTTTATTCACATTTGTACTTGTCAGTCACAAAACTTAGCCCTAACGTGGTAAGTTATAATTTTTTTTGAGGTAGGGTCTCGCTCTAGCCCAGCCTGACCTAGAATTCACTATGTAGTCTCAGAGTGGCCTCAAACTCATGGTGATCCTCCTATCTCTACCTCCAGAGTGCTGGGGTTAAAGGCGTGCACCACCATGCCTGGCTTCAATGATTATTTTTTTTAATTCAAGAAGAAATATATAGCATTTACTTTGCTGAGTCAACATAAATACAACTGAGTTGAACTCAAATCAGGATTTGCTTTAAGAACTTCATGTTCATTTTTTTTGTTGTTTTATAATGTCAAAAGAGTGTAACCAAATCTGCATAGAAAGAGATCATGGATCTTCTCAACTGTAATTGGGTTAAACAACATTGACTATCCAATTTTTGACATTTGGCCTCTGGTTTTTTTTTTCCCCTGGATTGATTGAGCTGTTTATCTAAGTCAGAAGACCAAATGCCTGCTTGTTTACTTTGGGGAAATGATATGCTTACAAACTGGGAGTTGTCTGATTCAATCCTCTAGAAATGATTCAAGCTCCTGCGTTGACCTGCATTAAGCAGATTAGAAAGATGCTCTTGGGGAGGGAGCTCCGTATTCTGATGTAAGATTCCAGAATTTTTATATCAGTTAATGATACCGAGCCTGGCAGAAGTGGGAAACAGAACATATCATGTAAACACTTACAATGTTTCTACTGCTTTTCATTCTTCTGTGGCTGCTGTCTTTGAACATTCGAAGAACCTAACTGAATAATATGATATCACACAACTGAGGTCTCCTGGTCACAGCCTGCCTGGCTTCCATAGCAATTTTCCTATAACTTACCACATGTGGTTTGCAGCTTCTATGACCCCTGGGAAGGACAATAACATGGACTGATCTCGACCTCTGTTCTCATGTCCATCATACACCACCTGCATTTTCTGGAGTCCAGGGTCCTAGGATGACCTGTGTCTGTTGTCTCACTCCAGGGGAGCCACCCTATAGCATTGGGAAGCAAGGGACAAATCTCATTCTCACTCTCTCTCCACCCCTAGAAATCTCGTAGGAGCTCAGAACTGGTCTTCCTTCTAGCAGCAGAAGTTTGGGCTGCCTCTAAGCTATCAGCAATTGAGAAGAGAGAGCCCAAGGAGGGGCCCAGAGTTTGGTGTGAGAAGAACTTGGTAGGACCTATTCATAAGAAGCAAGCTGTCTTGGACATATTGTCCTTTGGAGATTGCAGTCTTAGGAGGAACACAATGTGAATTTAATTTTCATCACACCACTCAATATATGGGACAATGGAATGCAGAACTTGTACTTTCCTCCTGAGAAGAAATACAGAGAAAGGAGTGATGAGTGGTGCAGGAGTTTGTGGTAGTCATGTAGGAATGCATGATCAGCCCTTAGTCACTGGATGAATGTTGCCTGGGCTCACTCTTCCAGAGCTTTAATTCTATTTATATTAACACTGGCAAACCATATGGGCACCATTTACTCTCCAAACACTATCTTCAAATTTTACATTATTTGAATTTAAATCTAGTGTTTCACTTTTTCAAAACTAGGTTAATTTGATTTCTACTGAGCTGGACTGTATGTCCTCTCCACCACCTTCCCCAGCATGATCACTGCGTGCCCACTCAGCATAATCTTTAGGATCAAGAAAAGAGCATCAGGATAAATTTGCCTTTCAGTGAGAAGAACCCTGAAGGCTCAGAGATGCTCAGTAATGACCCCAAGTTGCCATCAGTTGTCATGGGGTCCCAGAATAGCGCCCAATCCAGCAGATATTAGAGGCTCATGTCTTCTCTTTTGCGTAGCATTTATGTCACTAAAGTGAAGAGGGAGACTTTAGGTTTGAAGGGGCTGATTCTAACAGGCTTCTTCTTTCTCAACATGTCAAATTACTGTACCTGTCTTTTTGGATCATGTAGACAAAGACTGGAATGCAAGTGCTGTTCAACAATGTGTTGTGTAGATAAGAGGAAGGGCAAATTATGAAAATTTTATTTTTATGAGCATTTTATGAGAGAAAAAAAGAAAAGACCTCAAGTTAAGAGGGGGTTTCTCCTCTCATCTGGAAGGGGTCCATGGAAGAAAAACCCAGGGGAATTCATGTGGCACTTGGATCAACTCTTCGTACAAAGTAGTCAACAAATTGGGATGAGCCTTATTGCCAAGTTCAAATATATATGAGTTACTTTGGAAGGTGGCCCCAGAAGGAAGGCAAAGACTCAGAAAGGTTCTGCCAAGGGTGAGGTCAAGCCTGGGGAAAGTTCAGGAAGAAATGTTCAGAAAGAGCCATGAAGCTTGTCTTCGTTGCTATCTGCATCAGAATGGTGTCTCATAGTGACAGAGTGACACTACGGTTCTTTTGGGCCTCTTCCTCTCCCTGACTACCTGAGAAAGGTTACCTTGTGTGGTAGTTTGAATGTATGACCCCCATAGACTCAGGTATTTTATTGAAGCTTGTAACTTGGATCTGCAGCCACCTGGCAGGAGGAGGTGTCACTGGGGCAGATCCTGGGGTTGAGTCCTAAGGTGTTTGCAGGTGGATCTGGTTTCTAGCCCAAAGGTATACAGAAAAGTCTAAGCTCCAGCAGGGGTCACTGCTGCTTGCTGCTTTTGGGTGTGTGTGCTGGTGCCAGTGTTTTGCTTGCTGAAAATTTTCCCTCTGCTTGGATATTATAAAGCAGCTTCTTCTGCCACTGCTGAATCGAATCTCCAAGAGACTTGTTCAAATTCAGGATCATTGAACTTGGAGTTAGAGATTGAGGTTTCCATGCTTGTTTTAAATCTTGTATTGGTTCAATCTGTTTTTGCCATGCCTCATGTTTTGCAGTGTGAATGTTCTGTGCCATTACGGGTTTATTTTTGGTATTATGGCTCAGTTGAAAGCTGTGGGGACTTAAGAGTTGAGCTGAACACATTGTGTTTGCATCATGTATGATTATTAGTTTGTGGGGGTCAGGGATGGGCTGTCATGGTTTGATCCAGGTGTCCCCAAAAAACAAATGAATGTGTTCTGGGTAATCAATCCTCAGCTGATGGCAGTTTGGGTTTTACAACCTCGATGAAGCTGTGTTGTCAGGGGCGGGCTTATGGGATTATAAACCAGCTTCCCCTTGCCAGAGTTTGGCACACCTTCCTGCCGCTGTTTGCAATGCTGTGGCAGAGGTGATGTCCACCCCTCTGCTCATGCCATTGTTTTCCCTGCCAGGATGGAGTCTCCCCTCGAGTCCGTGAGCCAAATAAACCTATTCCTCCATAAGCCTCTTTTGCTTGGATTCTTTTTGCACAGCAACTAGAAAGCTGACTGCAACAACATGAAATTAACTACCTTCAAAGTTAAAGTTTGACACAGTATGATAGCCATTTACTGTTTTATAAAAGAAAAATTAGCAACTAATAAATATTAACCTTATTAAGACTCAGTTTCCACAGTTGTTAAAAGCCTGACAACTAAATATAGCTATTTTGACTGAACACTTTAAATCTGCCTTTTATAACTGTTAGCATGAGCAAACCAACATCAGTGAATTGAATTCTAATCCTGACATGCTGAGACATGGTGGCATAAAGAAATCTATTAACTTATTAAAAACTGAATCTTTATTCAGGATACCATGTTAACAAATTAAGCAAGCAAACACCTTTAACCCCTGAGCCATCTTCCCAGGCCCCCTTGCAACAAATGAAGATGATATATCTGTTCACATGTTGCTAACCTGTAGATTTCTGATCTAATGTAAGTCTTAGATAAACCTGACAGCCACTTGCATTTTAAAAGCTCTCTTGTATGCCTTTCTTTCTGTTTCAGAAGAGTCTGAGAACTATATTCTAGCAAGAGATACCATAATTTTAGTGAACTTAAACAGTGATATACCTTCTAGATAACTAAAGGCAAGAAAAAAATATAGAGAGAACCAAAACTCTTTATACTAAATGCTTGAGCTGTTTTTCTCCTTTCTCTTGTCACAGAGCCAGGGGTCAGCCTGGCCCTGGAGAATGGTCTTGGAGGACATGATTAATTCTGCTTAGATCTGAGACAGGGAAGACCCTCAACTCACAACCAGTTCTTTTTGACATATTTAAACAACACATGACAATCTACTAATATAATTTACATTACTGTGAGCAAGAGAAAGTAAACAGAAAGAACATACACAGAGAACCACACCTCCCAGCATGTAAACCCTGTAATTATAGTCATGTACATAAAGGCATTTGTTTTCCTGAAGAACTACAGGAGATGGCAAATGGTTAGTATCTTACAATCTGTAGGACAGCCAAGCAGTGGAGCAGCAAAGGATTAGAAATTTTCTATAGGCTTTAAGGATCAAAGGAGTCCTAATTCAGGATGCACCACGAATCCACCTGGATGTGGGCTTGGAATCCATACTGAAATAGAGGGGAGGTGACAAGATTCATCTCTCTATAAAACACTGCCCTTTGTCACCCTTCAGAGTATCCCCCAAAGCCTGATCAACTGGTACATTCCTAGCAATTACCAGAGACCAGAGCAGAAGAGCCATTGCCAGAATTTATCTAGACTCGCTGGTGCCTGGGAATTTTCTACCTTGCCTCAAAACTTCCTTTGTCCTGTTCTTGGCGCTGTGCCACAGTACAGAATAACCAAGGTGCCTAACCAGGTGATGGTTAAACTTGAGCAGAAATATGCTCATCTTATGAACTAAAGAAAAGAAAAAAAAGTGAATGAAAATTGCACCTGTGCTTATTACTTTGTGATACATTATGGTGATAGGGTTTTACCTGTGTCTAAACTGGAAACTTTATTTTTTAGAAAGAAGTTGAATCTAGACTGCTTTAGCCTTTATATTTACATTCTTTTTAAAAGCCCCATTTCTGTATATATTCATGGTTCACTCTCATATCTCATACCTACACATGTCTTGTAAGTTTTACAAAATTTGTGAATTTTACTCAGACCTTTCATAATATGCTTAAAACTTTTAGTTTTGGCTGGAGAGATTGCTTAGTGGTTACAGCATTTGTCTGCAAAGCCTAAGGATCCAGGTTCAATTCCCTAGTACTCACATAAAGCCAGATGCATAAGGTGGCCCATGTATCTGGAATTTCTTTGCAGTGGCTAGAGGCCCTAATGTGCCCATTCTCTCTTTCTCTCCCCCCTCTCAAATAAATAAATAAATATAAAAATATTTTTTAAAACTTCTAGTGTACCATTCAACCATTTTGCTTTAGGACAAAATCATACCACTTAAAACATCTTTCTGTGCATACCCTCATGTCTGTATCTGTTCTATATGTTCTCTATTAGTGATTCTTTTAACTTTTTTGAAATTATAAATTTTTATAGTGAACCTAGTATTTCATACTTAAAAACTCTCTTTCTATCATTATGTCTCCATAAACAATTTTATTTAATAATAATAACTCAAGGAAATGAAAACCCACTAGACTCTAAGGTTTGTTCAATGGACACATAAAGACTTTACTTCCTGATGCCTTTGGTACATGATTTTCTCTTGTGAAGTCTACACCATTCATCTGAGAAACATATTTTAAAGTCATGAAAACAAGCCATAGTCCCAGTGGACTCTGAACTTTTATTAAGTAGGGGAAGCCTGCCCATCCAGAGTCCATGATTAATCAGTTTAAATGAAGGTGAAAGTACTGCACAGGCCTCAAAATGCCACCCTACCCTACCCCACCCCCATCCTGGCAAAGCCAGCCCACCAAGCCAGACAGCTATCAGGAAAGTTCACTCAGGCCAGGGTTAGCATCCAGTTAGAAATTAGCATATAATTATAATATACCATGGACTCTTTCTTCCTGTCTGTCTGTGTACCAAGGAAACTGTATAAGTCCTACAGTGTTTCAGTGCGAATGCTTTTCAGCCCTTTGCTCACCCCAGGGTCTGTGCTCCCAGGCAGGGTTCACTGGGCCTTCTTCAGTTTAGCACTAAGGCTGGCCCACATGGATACCATCATTCTGGCTGGTAAATTTGGGCTCAAGCAGTCACAGGCTGTCTCAGCAATATGAAAATCAACTCCTTCAGAAATCAAGCTGCTTAAAACAGTTAATCTTGTGAAACTCTTTTACCCAGTTAGTAAGGCAAGTAGCTGGTGACCTTGGAATCATGCCCAGCCAATGTAGGCTTCTATACGACTCAAGGTGGACACTTTGTATATCTGCTCATTCTCAAAAGACTTGGCTCCTAGCAAGCAGAGAATCATAAAATAACCCAAGGAAGCATAAATATTTTAGTTTCCCTGTATGCCCTGTATGAGGTCTGAGGTCCTAATATTTCTGCCTAGTATGGTAA